>JAPEVC010000294.1:0-38889 GCA_027946555.1 Gnomoniopsis sp. IMI 355080 | reverse complement strand
GGCGATAAGCCGGGCATTGTCATTAGGTTGTTGTTGGAGGAAACTTCGAGCATCGGCTAACAGGGACTTCAGGGCCCCGTCCTCTGCCCGGCCAACGACCCACTAGCAAATTGCCCCGCCGACTTCATTTGCGCCCAAATTGAACAGTCATCGTTTCTCTCGACAGTCAACTCCTTTGTAAACACATCAGACTTGGTGCAGAGCACCCAACACCGTCACCGTAATTAATATACCTCAGACGAAACCTTCTCCCGTCACCCGCCTGTCCAAGCTTAAGTCACACGGCCATGGCAAACGAGGCCAATCCCGAACACCTGCTCGACGTCTTTCGCACGGCAGCTCTGTCGGTCACGAAACTCTACAAGTCTTCCGTCACCGCCCAGGCAAAGGCACGTGCCGAGGGTTATCAGGATTGTCTCGACGACCTCTTGTCGTTTCTGGACAAAGAAGACCTCGGTCTCACGGATGGCGAGGGCTGGAAAGTTAGGGCGTGGGCCAATGAGCGTCTAGACAATCGAGACCTTTCGCCTCAGGCCACCGAGAGCGACGACGAGACGGAGAAACAAGACAACATTGGCTCTCCCCAGATCCACCGCTCCAGCAGCACAGCATCTCTGTCACGCTCTACGGAACGCCAAGCCCAACCACAGACGTCCCTACGGATCGAAGTACAGGAAAAGGAAGACGACGCATCGGAGCCGGCGCCGATCGCCGAGGAGGTAGTCATGGACGAGCCAGAAGTTGTCGTTCCGAGCCAAGAGACCTTCGACTTCCGCTCGTCTCATCCGTATCCTCAAGACGCCCACACCAACCTCAACCTCTCCAGCCTCCGCCTTTCGGACAACAGCCGTCAGCACGACCTTTCGACGTCCCACTCGACACCACGGAAACCTACACGACGTCATGGCGTCAACCAAAGACGTCCTGCTCGTATTTCAAATTTTAGGGCAGCTCACCTAGGACCTGGCGCCGGAACAAAACGTAATATGGATTACGAGGAGTTTCTGGAGCTCGCGAATCTGAAGGGCTCTGGGGGACCGGACCCAAAGCGAAGGCATTTCTGATGGACTTTGACCTAGCTCGCTCTCCATTTTGGACACAAACTTGAAGATCATCAGCGCCTCGAGCTTAGTAGGCGTGGAGACTTGCATTGTCACCATACCCGCCAAGACCCGACGGCCTACTCCGTGCAAACCCGTTGGCCAATCCTACAGGGATGCCTTGCGAGTTGTGCTCGAGAGGCAGGCTGTTCATATCAGCGTGCGTACGGGCGACTGGCACCAGGTTCTAGCAACTCATCATCGACACGAAGGAGATAAACAACGCAAGCAGTTTTTAGCACTTTCGGGGTAGAAAGGGAGCATTTAGCATGGGCAGCTTGGTATTGGAAGTCATGATACCCAAACTGGACAGGACGCAGCATTGCTTCGAAGGAATGTTGGAGGAGGAAGGGAGAACTGTAGTATTTTGGATCGGAGTTAGAAGCAGAAGCACTTGCGCAGCTTCAGGTTCTGCACGTCTCACAATCACGACGCAATGAATCGAAGGGGAATACTCAAGCGCTGAGGGATTGAACGGTGTGTGTCTTGACTTCCCAGAAATTACTGCGGCACATTTGCTATGAGATAAGTACAACTACGCACTTTGCCATCCAAAGGATGTCTGGAGGCTTATACCTTTATTCACTCTTGTGGGAGATCTGTTGCTGTTGCGTTCGAGAAGAGAACAACCTTCGGATAAAGAGATCCAAATCCTTTTGCTGTACATACAGGCCAAGGCCCACTCATCTTCACAAATACTAAAGGGGTGACCTACATTTGCTTCTCGTTTACCTTTGCTACTTGTCCTACAGGTGATATGAACTCCCATGAACACGCCACGACTTGCCAATGCTCAACAGACGCCAAGATACTTGACACCGGATCAAATGAAACTTGTACCCTCCGGTCTCACCCTGACGGCTAAACAGAGTAGGAATGAGTATAGATTATTACATAAGGCTCGTACGCATTTCAACGTTATCCTAGGGTGTGGCGTCCGTATATATGCCATCAGCAACATAATTCACACCGATTCTCTAACCCGCTCGCTATACCAACCTTCCGTCACATGGTTCTCATCCCCCCCCCCACCTCCCCATCCGGAATTGTTATCGGAGGTACGACCGCTCTGGTATTGGCGGCGTACTCCTCCTCGACGACAACGACCACAGAGCCGCGTTTGTACTGCTGGCCCAAGAAGTGTCGCCATCAGTGCTATTCCTCGCCCTGCTTCCATCCCCACTCGTGATCGTAAAGAGCCCCAGGACCCTCTCCCCGGGGTGACCAAAGTCCTCCACACTTTGCTTTTGCTGCTCCGACTCACTCCGAGCCCTCGCCGTTGTGCTCGCACTCACCCGCCGACTCAATTCGCCGTCGCCGCTGCTGCCACTGGGCCCCTCCTCAGGCTGCTTCTCCTCACTATCCCTCCCACCACCCTCACCCAACGCCACGCCGAATGTGTTGCGCAATGTCGTCTCCCACTCGCGTTCGATCTGTGACGACAGTTGGAAGTCATGGTCGCCGCCGCCGGCCCCACCTGCTTCGCAGCCGCCTATCACGCCACACTTGTGTGCGTCGTGCGGGTGGGGCCACTGGTGGTGGTGGTTGGCGTGGCGGTACGGGCCTGCTGCAGTCTTTACAAAGTCGACGAGACGGTTTAGGATTCCGATTTCGCATTTTAGTTTTGCGCTGTAGACGAAGGCTTTGTAGGAGACTTGGATAAAATAGAGGCCTGCGAACTCGAGAGCGACGATGGTAATCTCAACTGGGTGGATTGAGTATTGTTAGTTGCGTGCTTTTATCATCATCTAAATGATAAAGCGAGTGGCCGTCCGCTGGACCACCAGAAGCTAGAAGCTTGCTTTTTAACGAAGACAGGGAACGGGCAGATCCCTTTTTTTTGCGGATGTAAAGAGTTGAGATACGTACGAGAAACCAAGACAAGATTGGTCAATATGAGATGGATCATCATCGCCCTCAGCTTCTTCGGGATCTCATTGTTCTTGACCTTCCGCCGGCTACAACTGTTCAGGAACTCACGGGCCTTCCATACGTAGAGACACGAAAGAATGAGCTCCTGAACAAAGAACACCGTCACTTGAAGCCTCTCCAACACAGCGTACGGGAATAGGAAGCGATCCGCCGATTTGCTGTTCGAACCAGCCGTGGTGATTAGGGTACTGATATGGAGTGTGACTCCATTGACTGCTATCCTGTAACGGCGAGCATGAGCCAGGGTTGTCATTTTTTTTCTTCCTTCTTTTCCTATTTTCCTCTTCTTTTCTTTTCTGGCAACCTCAGTGTCATGGGTTTGCGTCCCGAACTGTGAGGTCAAAATCGCATAATTGCAGTGGCGGGGTGTTCTGGCGACCAGGACCTGCCAGATAAAGTTTTTGATATGGACACGATGACTTGAAGATTGACGTACATTATAAGCACTCGCCGACGTATCTTAGCGTTCAAATTGACTAGATGGAGGCGAGAGTAGAGGACTAGACTTTGGGCTGACACCATCGGAATCCATCCGATGACAGTCAAGATCGTGGGCAGGGTTTGCTGGATGGCATTAGCACCTGTCATATGACGATATGCATTCGAGCACCGTGACAATCTGACGCAGAACATTCCGTTCTACAGGTATTGAGGGGCACTACAGGCTGACAAGATGGACGATATGTAGGAAGTAGGACTTACATTGCCAGTGAGTTGGAAATTGTTCAGTACTGTGATATTGAAGGTCAACAACATCGTGACCCAGACTTTATCGTGTGTGTTCACCAGGCACTACCATGGAGTAAACGGTCGCGGACAGTACATACCAAAGCCAGTAGCATAAATAAGCACACCAAAATTGGATGTCAGGACACTCCAAAAGTAAAGACCTGAATACTTGGGAAACGTAAAGTAGACGGCAGGTAATATTTCTATCGAGTTGTCTGTTTGACTCAGTGTCAGCGATCTTGATGCGGCCACTCAAGGTACCCATTTAGCTTCTCGCGGCCTACATTGGGAACACTCATGTGAGAATCGCCGCGTGAGGAGAAGTAGACCGAGAGCAACTAGGAACAAGTTACACTGATCTGAAGGCGGGGGTTCTCACATATTGCAATGCCCAAGAGGACTGCGACGATATACTTCTGCGATAGAGCAACGCCAGCAACGTCGATCGTCACACCGGTCCCAAGATCAAGAGACATCTCAGGCGGAAGGGTCGTCCAGAGGACGGTATGAGCACGGTAGAACACCAAGGGGAAACAAGAGGCTTTAACGTCGATAGCAGCAGAAGTGTGTTAGTTGTATTGGCTGAGTTTATTATCAGGTGCAGTTTCCGGCTTTTGTTACGAGAGATGGAATTTAAAGAGCGTTGTGAGTAGCCGAACATTAGGCTGGCGAAGTATATGGTGGTTCGACCGTTGTGGCCAGCCTCACATTAGGCTCGGAAAGCACACACAGGTATTGGCGTTCGGCATTCGCCGCCAAAGCCTCTGCTCACCATCGGGAATGCCACTTGCCCGTATATGTGTAGGAGTATCGGTTTTCTATCAAGTTCCCACACACCACACAAAGACGACTCATCAAGACGGACAATTCGGATTTACGTGAGTCGGAACATGCAAGTGAGCTGCCCAGGCGCCGCCTAAACAACGGAAAGTACCTTAAAGATGATCCCGGATCCGCTAGGAAGTTTAAATGCCGTATGCTGCTAGGTTGATCTATTAAGGTACGTAGTGTTGTTCATGGTCGAGAGGTGTGCTATAGTAGAAGCTGCGGCGTTAATAATGCACTTTATTATGGCTTGCCTCAGCTGCTGTGATATAAGCGAGTCGTGGCCAGGGCACGAGCGCGAGGACGAGTCAGGGCCCGTTGGATGTGGATGTCTGAAATTATGGGAACAAAAGCTTATTTTGTGGCCCTTTCCGGGGTTCTATTCCACTACCGTCGATTCTTTACGTCTTTTACTTCATAGAAGACATAAAAAGGGTCTTAAGGTTCCTGGCGCTGTCAGTGATGATGTCTTGGGGTTCGTACAAACTGCCCAATCGAGATGTCAATGCTTCGGATAAGGGCTGTCCATCGATGAAAACCTGTCGCTTTGCTTCATGGGCAAGGAATATGGCTCATAAAGTCAATAGCAGCGCCTGTCTCAGATGTGGGCTCACCACTTTGGCTTATCTTCTTGATCACAGACCAGGAAAGACAGACAGGCTTGCACTCCTGTACAAGGTTTTCTCCTGGCCACAAACGGTGGCAAAGCAGATCTCGTTTCGACAAGGGGGGACATCCTTTCCCGTTCAACGTGGTTTCATCGTTCCTTTCCCGGAATTTGTTCAACGGCAAAGAGTACACTGGCTCGGAATGAGCGTGAGCTTGTCAGGAAACTTCCGTGCCCTGCCTAGACAAAATGCGCTCGAATTGCCCTATTCCTCAACTGATAAGATGACCAGTTTGCAAGTAAGCAATATCCCACACGCTCGCCTTGCTTGAGATACGAGCTAAACAACCTCTGCCAGTGCCGCTGGTGACTTAAAAGCATATCTTCACCAGCTGCATACTGCGACGCCATGCCAGGACACACACTTGCTTGCTTCGCTGCTCCGGGAGTGCGTATTCATGCTCGGGTGGTTGTGGACGTAGCTGTCTGCCTTGGCCCCCAACCACAATGAAGTCGACCAACGGGTGAGTGTACAGCCAAATCGGCGACTCAGGCCAAGACCTCGCATAGATCCAATCAAAACGAGCCTTTGAAGTCCTTTCAAGAATGATCAGTTCTGCGGCGAAAACGGGCATCTTGCTAATTGCAAATGAGCACTGGCCCATGCTTTGAAACTCAATGTTGCATTATCCAGGCAAAGCTGTCTCCGGAGGTAGCATCATTGAAACAAAGATGCTTCCTAGGGGCGCGTAATTGACTATCACAAAAGATACGTGTTGAGAAGAGTGGATACATCACTCGATGCTCTCCTGTCTCTTTACAGACCTCGTTGGGGGCTGTAACGAGGAATACTTGCACAACGCTTGGCAGGTTCGAGGAACACCCAATGTCGAGCGTCGTCACTGCAGTATAATTGCGAATAATCAGAAAACTGCAGGGCAAGCCAAATAATGGTACCTAAAAAACGGCTCGGCCTCGATCCATCTTCCGCAACAGGGTATACGGAGAATCTCGCCTGCGGTAGGAGGAGATCTGTGGCATTTCTGCACCATACTGCGAGCCCAAGTTGGGGCCAAAGCAGTTTTGTCTGTTGGCGTATCTACCCGTTGATGGTGGGGGATGCAGCCCTACGAGACGAGTGCGTCAAACTGAATAGGTCTCACGCACGTCTGCACACCAGAGACACGAGAGCTTGTGATCAAAAAGATGGGCCGACTTCGTCTGCCAGATGGGCAGAGCAACATTGAATTCAGGGGAGTGTCGTGTGCTGACTTGCAGGACCACGTGGCTGTTTGAACAGGCGTAAGCACTAGACTTGGGCGCAGTGAGCCGCCTGGCTTCCTGCAGTGTAGATTGAGGCCCCCTCACCGGGAGAGTGGAGGGACATGTGAGAACGTAGCAGCAATCGAGGCCCATGTGTGTCGTATGTACTGTACATACTGCGTGTAGCAGAAGTTGAGAGCCGGTGGGTGGGCATCGTGCCATATCGGACGAGCGATGAGGCTGACCACTTCACTTTGCGGACGTTGCGTTCGGATGGGGCCTTGGAGGCTGGGTTGGACGTGCGGTTGTGCATGCTGCTGATGAGCATTGGGTATAGGTGGGTAGGTACTGTACGTGTCCTAGAAGAGCGGCGGAGGACGCGCAGCTGCAGACACTGTGCAGCCCTGGTGGGCGTGTAGAAGATGAGAGAGGTGTGAGCAGTGAAAGGGAAAGCTGACGGTGCAGCATACTGTTGTCGTAGACTCGATGAAGTCGTCTCGAAGCCCCGGGAGGTGTGGAGTAATGTGGTACGGGCAACGGAGTTGTAGTGGTTGAAGGTGGGTGTGGAGAAGCCTTGACTAAAAATAGATGCCTAAGAAAGCTGCCCCTGCAAGTGCTCCTTTGGCGTAACACCTGCTTTTTGGTGGCCCGTCTGTCTCGCTCCGCCCACATCAGCCAATTGGCGATGCCTTCGCCATGCCTGAGATTTCAGGTGTGATGAGGTGCTGCAGGCAACATGCTCCAGCTGCGACGCTGCACTCCCATTCCTACTGCCACTTGCAACTGCGATAGACATACAGCCGCATTGTCTGGTTCGCTGAGCCACCAGAAGCAGCATGGCATCCATGGCCACGCGTGCATCCAAAGATCGGCCGTGTGGAATGGCTCATGCCCCGCCGGGCCCGAAATGGTGTAGAAACGATCGCCGTCTCGCCTATCCCCCCACCTACTTCAAGGATTATCAATCTGTCAGTCCATTCGCAATGGCGCCGGTGCATGTTGTATGTCCGCCAACGGCTGCCGAGAGCACGCCCAATCACTGTGTATGCCTCGTCGCGATCGTGCACGGCGAAGGCCTAGTTATGACATCAGTCTCTTGTTGCACCACCTCCTTTTTCAGGTACCCGAGAATAGAGGAGCCACCTGCGCATCCACGACATCTCGATCACACAATGGCGTCGCGCATCAGGTAGAAGATCGAGGTACGGCCGAGGTATTGAGCAGGCTGGGACGGCCACGCACCGCCGCGTGCGATACATCGATACATATTGTCTAATGTCCATCTCAGCATGCGACAAACTATCACGCATCTGCATAGCACAGCCCTGGCCTGCACAAGATGCAATGTGGTCGTGTTCTATCGTCACACTCAGCGGAGTTCCCAGCCTGCTGGTTCTTCGGCGTGCAGCCTTCCCTAGGACACTGGGACAGTTCACCATCATCAGGTCTGGGCAGAAAGGCTGCTTACAATCTGGATCAAAACCGGGGCTGATGAAGAGACATGTCTCAAAACGCTGCAGTCCTGCATTGCGCCTCTTTGCCCTGGAATCGCGGGACAGATCTCGTGCCGCACCGAGCATTACCCAGACGGAAGCGCTTGCTAGCCGCAGCGCACAAGGGACGAAGCGATGAAGAAAGGGTTCGTCGCATGCCCAACCCTGGAATTCTCCTGCAGGCCATGCTTGTTGTGCCTAGCCGTCTCCCGCGTCGAGGGCTCAAGTGACTGAAGTCTGGCCCCCAACGAAGCAAGATGGCTATCTCTCGCGATGTGGTCTCGTTATCGGCTTGTACACCGACTACATGCAGTCCCAGCGCTCTTCGCGTCTTGGCTACATACCTCAACCTCCCATCTGCCTACCCCAGGCCAGATTCGAAAGTACTGGATGAACAGCCAGATTGCGATTCGAGGACCTGTAATCTGTTAAATATAGGATTTCGGCCGGACTTATAGACTAGGCCATGTACGGGATGCTAGGATTCACTGCACCCACACGGCTGGTGATCATATGTATCTACCCTGCAGGCCGTCTCTTGCTCGAAAGCTTCAACCAAAGCGACCCACACTATGGCTCCTGGATTGGTCGACAACATTGTCTCATTCCTCAACGTCCAGTCTTTTCGTCCGATGGCATGTCCAAACTCTGAACGGGTCGCCCCTTCCCGTATGCTCTGCATCAGCGACTGGCCCAACAGCTGAAGGGTCTCTTTGCTCGAAGGTTTATTATATGTGGCAGGTCAGCATGTTCGCTCCTTCGCTGCAGTGTCTGTGCATCCCGGTCGAAGGATCACGCCGTCATTTTAAAGATCCGCTGCCAATAGAACGTCGCGGCACCCACACTATGCCCCAAGCGCCCACAAGGAAAGTTTGCGGCTAAACGCTTTTACCGCGAACCGGCAGCGGTGCGGCTGCCTATGGCGATCGAGCACTGCGTCTCTGGCCCGGGCTTTGCTCCCTCGCGAGGGGCTGAATCCTTCGCCGTTCGCCGTTGCATCCGAACCCAACTTTTTGACATCTGCATACACTCATCAACAAATATGGGCATGATGCCACTTTCCTACGGAGCACCGGAACATGCGCTTACTCAAGGTGTACCTAGCAGACAACCGAGCTGCGGACTGGCACACCGGTTCGCAAGCTGGGTGAGCGCATGTCTTCTTTGTCTCACGCCGTTGTCAGCCTAAGAATAAGCGCGATCGCCAAGGTGTGCGACACAGTCCACTCGACCTTGCGATGGCCTGCGTCACAATACTGGCTCACCCCACCATCCCCACGGTCGATTAGGTCGCACGGGGTACCTGTTACTTCATTTGTTCCGCTTCTTTGCCCTTCCACGACAGATCAAGGCTGCATGTTGAATGTATGTACATGCACGCCCCAAATGGCTGCGCCGCATACCTGTCAGGTTCGTCCCTGGTTTGTTTCCAATTTTGCTCGCATGTCATCTCTTTGTAGCGGGACAGGATGACGAGAACGGGCTGCAACCGAAAAATCACAAATCTGTTTTGCCGCGGGTGAAGCGCAGGCATGATTTGTGCGATTACATGCAAGGCCGGCTGGTAAGACCGGCAGAGCGCGCACGGCAATCAAGGCCTGGCGAGGGTTCACTTCCTCCATGGCAAAAATTTCGTCGTGCACTCGTTCCGGTGACGCCCAATCTTGGACCCGCCTTGCTCGCCACACCGGCCAACCTTAAGCTTCATCCAGGCATCGTCACAGGACTCGGGCAGACTCCAAACACAATGTCCCTGATCATCGAGTCAGGACAAGGAATTCAGGTTCTGCGACGATCATCGCTCTCCTGAGGGCGAGGTCCTGTATCCGCTGCATTGCGAAAGCTTGAGCAAAGCTGGCCCTCCTGGCAGGAGGACAGTACTTGGCAGACCGTACTCGTCGGAGGAGTATGTACCTTGCATCCGGTATTCCTTACCAGGTTTGTTACTTCACACCCCTGTTCCAGCTGACAAGGATGCATCGCGAGAATACAGCCTCCTCCCGAATGGGAACCACAGGCACCATGTACCTTTGCTAGTCTTATTCCCATGCACGTACACGCTGCCTGCTGCCTCTTGGACGTCTCGATATAGCAGCACCTTTCCTAGCTCTGCCCTCGCGTTCGAAGTGTTTCTCCGTCCCAAATTCTCGGGACCTCTCTCAACTAGACCTCGTTGACCTACAGCTCGGACCCAATCCGACTGTAACTCTGAGCAGGCTGAGAGGCATTGCCGCTTCTCTGACTGCCACTCTCGAATCTGCTTTCACACAAACACACACCCCTTGCTTCTCCATCTTACCACCTTTGGTGGTTATTTCCATCACACACTTCCTGAATTGTGCGCATCTCAGCCGGGCTGTGTACATAAAATTACTAACTTTGTCACTGTGACGTCCCTGTCCGCACACAACTGCCACCATGTCTAGCCTGCAGTCTATCATGAATCTGGACGACGACCAACAGGAATCGTCTAGTCTAGATAAAAAGAATAAGGACCAAGCAACTCCCGCTTCCGGTTTCCGACGCCAGGATCCTTCAAGTTCGACATCATCCACTCAGGTCACTAGCTCTCATCTACCATACTCGACAACACCATCAGTACCCTCTAAAACTATACCTGTCACCGAAGGAAGCCAGGTCTACCATCCAAGCCAGCAGCCCGTTGACGTTGATCCGAGTCCAAGCTCATCGGTTCAGCAAGGCAAGAGGCCGGCGGAGCCCAGCTCGGCCACTCCTACTTTGTCGGCGGCCTCGTCCGGACCAGGAGATCTGCGCCGTCAGAGCAGTACCAGTGTGGATTCGATGGACCAATACGGTTACGCCTCGTCGTCGTCAATGGGTGGGGGAGCCGGTGGGAGCCTCCCTCCAAACCACCCAAGGAGGCCCATGGGAACGAGCCCGAGCCCAGATGTGCCCGTGAGATACACGCCGATAACTGGCAGGGTCAGTCGCGCCAAGAAGGGCGTTCCTGTTCACATATGTGAATCATGCAATCCCCCAAAGGTACGATATAGGCTACAAGAAAGAAAGATTCAACAAAAGGATGGTTCCACTGACATGGGCAACAGACTTTCACCAGGGCCGAGCACCTTAGGTTAGGGCTACAACCATACTTCCCTGTGGGACAAATTACTGATGTGGCCTCGATCATAGGAGACATCAGCTGAGCCATCAGCAACCTCGCTTCCCTTGTGACAGGTGTGATAGAGCATTTCATCGTCAAGATCTCCTGACTCGGCACCAACAAAGGCAGTATGTCTCTCAAATTTGTTCTTTGGGCGCTCGTTGTATACTATCGTGCTAACCTAGCTCATAGTAACCAGGAGGGAGGAGACCAGGTCTCACAAGTTGGTGTCGACAGCCGGCGTGGCTCGGGTGCCTCTGGGGCGTCGGGCCCCATGAATGAGAGTTTGCAACCAACATATCATACTCAGTCACGAGATTACGAAAGGACCTCGACAACCCCGTCCTTGTCAGTAATGGACTTAGCACCGGGTACGCCTCCGCCCGGGAGCCAAGAGATGTCTCCACCAAGCGGTGCGGGTGATGCGTATAGACCAGTATCCGGCCCGGACAACTACGTTCTCGGTATACCAGCCCTCGCCCAGCCCGACAGCAGCATGGAATCGTCTCCCGACCCTCCTACTTTCAGACCCGTCGACGACGCAATGATACCTCGCACTGCGCCACCACTGCCTCTGTATGTTTCGACACGAGGCGTGTCTGTTCCGGCGGCGCTTCACACTTCCTTGGAAAATCCGCCTGACTTGGTTCCCACGACCGAATACTCGCCTTGGACCTCAGCATCAGAATTCGAGACCACGTACTCGGCGCCCCATGGCCGGATACCACAGCGAAGGAATTTGCGGCACATTCCGCAAGATTCGCTCGGATGGCAGACCAGCCCGGACTTTTTGACCACGTTTCCAAACACTGCTCGACACGAAATAACCACCAGTGGAGGGCTTGAGACGATGGCCGCTACACAATACTACGTGTCAAACGGCTTCTCCGTCTCCCCCCACATGGCCCCTGTGCCTCATCACGCCTACAATTCTCTGCTCAACGGCGCTATGATGCCTGATTATGCGGATGAGCACAGCCAAGGACTCCTAGATCCCCTGATTGGGGGACACCACTCTATGAACCAACAGCGGTCATCATCTGTGTGTAGCCAGGCTCCTGAGATATCTATCGCGACCTCGGGGCAAAAGGCTGACAGTTTGGTCACGCCAGCTCCTCTACCACTTCGCTTAGACCCAATGATCCAGGCTCGACAAAAGAACTACGTGGTGGAAAATGGAAATCAGGACGGGCAAATCAGTGGGCTCGGCAACAGTGGTAATATGTTTTGGAAAGGTGACAATCCGGACGGTTCTGGAATCTTAACAGGCGTCAGCCTAAAGACAGGTTGTGGTCTTGGTGGAATAGCCATGTTGACACCACTCCCGCGGTCTGTTCGGAGCGCCATTCCTTCATACATCGACATCTACTGGGAGCGTGTCAACGCATTTTATCCGATTGTTCATCGACAGGTCTTCGAAGAACAGCCAGAGGAGGTTTTGAGGTGTGCCATGGCCGCGATCGCGACGCAATTCTCGAATGGCCAGGAGGATCGCATACGAGGAGACCAGCTACACGATTATGCGTGTCAGGAAGCCAAACGCGTGAGTAAAACCGCCTCTTCTCATATTATTCTGAAGGGAGTTGGGCAACTAACCGTAAGGAGAAGTATACGCAGTTGAATCTCCAGGCTATGCAAGCCATCTGTTTGTGCGAGCTTTTCGCTCGGTTCCGGGGCCGAAAGGCGGTTGTACGGCCCTCGAAACTATTTGAACACCTCTATTCGAGGGTAAGTGGCTCGGAGTCTCTTCTGTCCTCAACCCTTGGTGCCGACAGCTTTTCCTATGTTCCTGCAACGCGCTCTGATTCTTCTTCCTCGTCTTCTTCTCTGCCTTCTTCGATTCCCTTTTCAGCTTCCTGGTCGCCACGAACGGCCAATTCTTCTTCTATACTTTCATCAAATGATGGGCTCTCACAGTACGACCACACCAGCCAATCCAATTTTCCAGCTCTTGTTTCGCCTGTTTTTCCTTTGTCTTCGCATCAAATTTCCTCCTCTAATGCCTCTTCCATGTATGACTCTCGTCTGCATGGTTTTGATAATGCTTCAATGGATACCGATTTCCTTTCCTTCTCGTTGAACCGTCAGGGACAGCCATACTCAAACAGCTTCTCTTCACAGGTTCTTGACCAAAGCCCGGGTCTTTACGATCAAGCTTTGCCTTCGAATGCACCAAATTTTGGCCATCAAATTTCCATTGAGATGGGCCTGGCCAAGGAGGACCAGTGGCGCAATTGGGTCGAGGCCGAGGGCAAAAGGAGGGTATTGGCCGCATGCTTCATCATTGACAACCAGGTCGCGATGTTCCATGAATCGTCAAGGGCCAGGGACAATGTCGATTCTTCAATCATCCCTTTGACCGGTCACAGTGATGCTCTCTGGTCTGCTAGCTCGGCAAACGAGTGGTTTGCCATCCTACACAACGATCCAGCGGCTAGTCATGTGCAGTTCATGCCACGCCTTGACAGTTTGACCCCGGAGCAGGTGGCCCAATACAATGTTTTCGACCGAGCCGTCATTCTCAATGCCGCAGCGCAAAGTCTGCCACGCCGACACTCACAGCGCAACTCTGCGGGCAAAGACGACGATCAGGAGCCCGACTCCGCAGACGACCTTCGTACTCCGACTACGAGCTCATTCGCGGCTCGGGCCTTGAAGGGTATGAAGCCTGACGATCGACTCTGCCACCTATTCTCACTCGGCAACGCGGTCACCCCAAACATATACGTGGCCCTACATCACACTCCGCTACATGATCTGCTAGCCGTGAGCGGTGACACCTGGTTATTCTCGCAAAAAGTGCTCCGTCCACTTACCTTTGTCGAGCACCAAAAACGCCTCAAGGCTTGGATTGAGGGCCGATCATCCACATCTCCTACCTCGCCTACTTCCCTGACCGCCACCAGACTTGATGGAATGTCTTCAGCCAAGGCGACAATCCACGCCGCCCGTGCCCTAGTCGAGTTTTTCAACCGCGGCGTGGAGGCGAGCAACGGTGTGACGCCATATGTGACGTGTGTCTCGAATTACTGGGGCATGTACGTATGCGCATTGATCATCTGGGCCTTTGGACAAAAGTCTATCAAAAGTTCTTCGTCCTGGAGCACCAGTGGATCGCCCATCTCCACTAACAAGGGCCGATTCATGAGCGAAGACGATGCTGTTGCATGGCTTCGCGCGGTCGCCGACTCGGACCTACCGGACACCGTCGGTCGCACGAAGGGCCGTCATGAAGCGACTGCTGTCGTCGTCTCGATGGTCAAGAGACGGCTCGAAGCAGATTGTGTAGGTGGCAGAAGCCGGCTTTATGTCGAGGCTGTCGGGGTACTGAAGAAGTTGGAAGAAGACATTAATCGCAGGTGGTTTTAGACTTTTCCTTCTCATGCATGTCCCATACACTACCTCTGTCTCTTTTTCGTCTGTTTTCAATCCTCTTTCTGTACCTCTTTGCCAACTTGTTTTCCTTACCTGATTTCTCCTTTCTATTTTCCCTTTACTTTCACATGATAATGAACACACTGCATGATAATCAAGATGGAAAAGAAAAGACGGAGTGTGATTGATGCATCGGACAGCAGCGCAAAAAGCATGCATATATATGATGGATATACATACAGCATTGAGCGCGAGAAAAGCATAAGCATCTACAAGCCATAGTTGATAGAGCAATAACGGGGTAGCATAGCATAGATGCATTGGACAAATGATTATGTTCACATATGCAAGGAGGAGCATGGGGTGTTTCCATAATTCTAATGTCTTTTCTTTTGGTTATTTGTTCTTGTTCTCGTTGCTGGTTCTGACTTCCATCCAAAAATCTCTGTCCTTTGGCCTATCTTTTGTGACTTCTTGCTGTATACCCAAGTTTTGTACGTCATATAGATACTCATGCAGTTGCCTCAATACCAATTTGCACATTGTTTGCATCTCGTGCTTGCTTGTTCCGGCCCTGGCAGATAAGTTCCTCCGGCTTAGCGCTTTCTGTGTAATTTAGTGTGTAGGGTACAGTGCAATGTGCTGCGTAACTCCTCACCATGCTGCTTGCTTGTCAACCATGAAGTGCCTTGTGTATGCGGTATATTAGTGTCTGCCTTGTTGTGGTTCACCCAAGCCTACGAGTCCCGAGTCTAGTGCAGCAGGGAGGCTGATTTTGTGCATCATCCAAGCTAAATAAAAGCACATCACTATGCTACCTACTAGTCATGGTTTAAATTGTCTTTACTATAAATGGAAACTCAGCACCTTGTTGAGGCAACTGGGATCCCATTACAGACGTCGTAATGATCTTCTTGCTTCTGCTGTTCAATGAAACAAGCGAGTGTGCAGGCTAGCAACAGGGAGATTGATCCAGCATGTGATGTTGTCTTGCTAATAAGGTGATGTCTTTCTTTCTTTAATCTACCTACCTGCCCCTTGCGATACGGAGATGCAGCTATGGCAGACGTCATTTTGGAGGTGGCTGGCCTGAATCTGGGGAAATAGATGTCCAGGGGTCCTACCCCACATCCCAAGGTGCGGAAAGTTGGAGCTTGGGCCAGTACTACCTGATGCCTATTACGTATTGACGCTGTTCGGGAGCCCAGGCATTACATGAGGGACACTGGCCTGGCCCTGACCGGTTTCTCTTTGTTTCCACTTCATCCCATGCCATTGGAGGCTTCTCGTGACCACGCGACACACTTGGGCTTCCACGAACAACCCATCTCCCAAACCAGGTATGCTCTCTTTCACATCAATCACATTATCCAGACACCAGCGAAAGAAGATTTTCAGCCTGACAATCTACTCCTCTCTAGTTAAGAAGTCAAGAGATTGGTCAGTGCTTCTTTCCAGATTTCCGTGCAGAGTGACCCTATCCCTGGGGAAGAAAAAACCACATCGGTACCCCGCTTCATTGAACCCTACCTACCTACCCAAGGTAGCAAGTGGTTCTGGCGACATCACAAGGGCCACTGTGCTGCACTTGCCCACCTGCACTGCACTGATGGTCTCTTTTTGCCAAATCCTTCCAACATTCTGCACGGCACAGTGGCACAAGAGCATCATTTTCCCTTGCGCCCCATGCTGACCTGTTGACTTCCTCAATCCCAGCCCCACCTACACAAGACTAAATTCTCAGAAGTGCCAGCCTCAACCCTGAGATCGACAGGAGCCTTCCGAGGTGAAGCATAGCACCCATGCTGATATCTAATAACAACATCTGCAACTCGACTCAGCTCTGATTTGGGTACCTAGGTAGGTACGGATACACCCATACACCCGCGGCACAGGCACGACAAGGTACCTACACCAGCATGCCAGGGCAATCTCTCCTCTACTAACCATGCATCTTCACATCAGTCTAGACCACAACCTCCCGCACTGAATCCCCCAAACGTCATTCCCACTATCAACCTTACTGAGCTGTGACTGCTAAGGTAACACACCACCTGGGGCAAAAGCCGCAAGGGAAAAAAAAAACTCTGTCATCACATCGCTCTTCACAACACTGGCGCTGACCTCGGACCATTTATTGTTTTGCAGAGGCAAAAAAAGTCAATCCACTTCGACATCCATCCACTCTCGATCCTGCAAGCGCACTCCTAACTCCCGCCCCCCGATACCAGTCCGACTTGACAATCCCATCCAACAAATCCATCTTCCCTGTACCCCGCGGTAGCCTTGTTGCTGCCAATCTTTCCCTCCTCCCTCGTCCTTCGACCTTCGACCTCAACCTCAACCTCGACCCCTCCTCCACCACATCACCAATCCCAATCCTCGTCGCAGCGTCATCATGGGTCAAACACTTTCTGAGCCAGTCGTCGAGAAGGTTAGTCTATCCACCTCCCTCACCCCTCTCTTAACACTTGATGTCTCTATCAACGGCCTGGTCCCTTGATGCCTGCCACCCAATCGAATCTTTGCTGCTCCGATCCGACCGCCCGCCGTTCATTCCCGCGTGACACACAGCGCGCGCGCGTCAAGCCCTCAGCCCCTCAACGATGTGATCAACCCTAGCTGCCAAATTCTCTGACTTTACCGCCATCATCGCGAGCACCGGCTCGTTGTCTGCGAACAAAACTGCACTTGCTCTTTTACCTTTGCGTCGTGCTGACGCAAACCTTCTCTTGATCTAGACTTCTGAAAATGGCGGCGATTCTCGGCTATTCTATGGCGTCTCTGCCATGCAGGGCTGGCGCATCAGCATGGAGGATGCCCATATCGCCGTCCTAGACCTTCTCAACGGCACCTCCGAGGCAAAGGACCACTCCCAGAAACTCTCCTTTTTCGGCGTCTTCGACGGCCACGGTGGCGACAAGGTGGCCCTCTACACCGGCGAGCACATCCACAACATCATCGCAAAACAGGAAACATTCAAGGCTGGCAACTACGAGCAAGCACTCAAAGATGGGTTTCTCGCCACTGACCGCGCAATACTAAACGGTACATCTACAAAACCGCTTCCTTTTTTCGTTAAATGAGGGGCATGTGGCTGACAAATGCTTCCACAACAGACCCCAAGTACGAGGAGGAGGTCTCCGGGTGCACCGCCTGCGTCGGTCTCCTCACCGACGACAAGATCTATGTTGTGGGTGTCCTCTCTGTCGGCTTCCTAGACTTGCTTGAGCTGACACCAAAAACCACTGTAGGCCAACGCTGGCGACTCCAGAAGCGTGCTGGGTGTCAAGGGTCGGGCAAAGCCGCTCTCCTTCGACCACAAGCCCCAGAACGAAGGTACGCATTATCTTGGATTCCATGTTGCACACAAATGACTCGCTAATAGTCTCGATCCCGTGTAGGTGAAAAGGCAAGAATCACCGCGGCTGGCGGATTTGTTGACTTCGGACGTGTCAACGGAAACCTTGCCCTGTCCCGGGCCATTGGTGACTTTGAATTCAAGAAGAGCGCAGAGCTCGCTCCTGAGCAACAGATCGTGACCGCCTACCCCGATGTTGTTGTGCACGACCTGGCCGAGGATGATGAGTTCCTGGTGATTGCATGCGACGGTGAGTCTTCGCACTTGTCCACTGGCACGCGCGCCTAGCTCCGCTAACAATCTCGCCTGATACAGGTATCTGGGATTGCCAATCTTCCCAAGCCGTTATCGAGTTTGTTCGCCGTGGCATTGCTTCCAAACAGGACCTGGACAAGATCTGCGAGAACATGATGGACAACTGTCTAGCCTCTAATTCGGAGACGGGTGGTGTTGGTTGTGACAACATGACCATGATCGTCATTGGTTTCCTACGTGGTCGGTCCAAGGAGGAGTGGTATGACGAGATTGCCAAGCGGGTCGCCAACGGCGACGGTCCCTGCGCTCCCCCCGAATACGGTACGCAACCCAAGCGCGATGATGTTGATGATCTTTGAACCTGCTGTGATGATTGTTTGGGCGGCTAGGACCTCCAATGGAGCATGTGTATTTTTTATTGAATACCCATATACTAATAGGATTGTTCTGAATAGCCGAGTTCCGAGGCCCCGGTGTCCACCACAACTTTGATGACAATGGCAGCGGTTATGCCAATGACGACGATAGCGACTCAAAGGGTAAGAGTTTTGGCATCGGTGGCTACAAGGGTCGCATTATCTTCCTCGGCGATGGTACCGAGGTTCTGACGGACTCAGATGATACCGAGATGTTCGACAACGCCGAGGAGGACAAGGACCTCGCTAGCCAGGTCTCGAAGGGTTCCTCCTCCGGCCCCTCCGCCGACGAGCACACGCACGAGAACATCGGTAGCCCGATCACCCCAGAGAAGCTCGACCCCAAGATGGACCTCGATAAGAAGACGAGCACCGCCGGCTCGGCCGAAAAGAAGTCCGAGGAGAGTGACAAGACTGAGAAGTCGGCTTAGGTGGCCGAGACATCAAAGCATACCTTGGACGGTACAGCAGAGTCGCCTAGAGAGGACTATGTCATGCTGTAAAGACTATGATCTAAAGAATCTCGAAAAAACACAACAGCGCACCGCTAGGCTAGGTGTTTCCATCCATACCTCTCCATCTCTCTCTCACCGGTATTTCTCAACGTCTTTGGCACGGCTTGGAAGAAGGGTTGTTAGAACGGGTCTGCATTGGGCGTCTGCGTCTGCGAAGGATTTTCGAGCTACTCAAACATGACAACGTGGGAATGAAGAGCCACTAACCACGATTCCGTAATGGGGTAGCGCGCTTCTGATGGATGGATCAATTCAAAGGTGCTTTTGGAGATTAAGGGAACGGAGAGTTGAAGAAAAAGGCACTTGTGTTTTTGTTTTATTCTATTTTTCACGATCTGAGTTGGCTGTAGAAGTCGCCGTCAGTCAGTCAGACGAAATGATTATGCGTTGACTATTGAGAGTCTTTGCAAGAGGAGCCGTTAGGAGGTACTTTGAGGAAGTGGATCATTGAAAGGAAGGAAGGGTTATGGGAGGAGCAGGAACTGCGTTCATGATGAATTTTTCTCGGAAACAACGGACAGCACATATATCCCTTGCCAGTCGTCAACCTCATTGCATGTTTTTGCGAGGAGTTGAATAAAATGGATTTGAAAAAAAGAAAAAAGGGGAGTTTTGACCCGGGACTTCACAGGCTGAAGCCTCGGTGCGTATTTGGCCATGAAAGCACAGTATAAGGAACCAGAGACTACAGACCATGGCGTCATTCTCTAAGCAGGTGATACACCTTTCCACTCCTTTGGAGCTCGACATGAAGTTATGGCCATTTTTTGCATTACATTGCATAGCTTGGTATTCAAAGAAGGAGCAACAGGGAAAGACCTGATGAAGAGAAGCAGAAAGTAAGTGTCAGGATGGAATATACCATTCATGGTCAAGAAACCCATATTCTCGCAACATCAAATTTATCAATCTTGAGAAACAACAAAATTATAACTTCTTATCAGACATAAGCTGCAACACCAGAGCTTGCCTTACTCTGCTCCGATACACCAGCTACGCTCTTCCTCTTATTCGCACCAGCAGGACTGTCCATTTCCTCTCCACCAAGAGCCCTCCCAACCTCCTCTCTGTTCTTGCTTATTGGGCTCTCCACTATCAATTCCCAATTCCTCTCAGCCGAGGCTGAGCTAGTGCCCATGCTATTCGGCGAAGGGCCGTACGGCGAGCTATCCGCGATCTCGTTACACACATCCAAGATGCCCAGGCCGTACGGCGAAACTTTAGAGTAGTTCTTACTATGCCCACTGCGCACAGGTGTGCGCAGCGGCGAGGGCATCACAATGCTATCGGTGGCACTGTAGCCGGACCCCGACTGCTCAGTATCCCTCCTGCTGGGCACAGGTCGCCGACGGATCGATGGCCGCTCGTTGGTGTCCCCCAGCGCGCCGGCGGCCTCGGCGTCAGTCTGTGGCACCGTAAAGTTTCGTCCACCCGGCTGCGGCCATACACGCGGGCTGAGGAAGCCCGCGATGCCACCGCCTCCACTCCGGCTGCCTGGTTTTAAGCTGCTCGTCGCTGGACTGCTCAAACTTCTCGCTCCTCCTGTCATCGCGCTCTCATCGTCCTCCAGCACCGGGTTCCGCCTTTTGCGTTTCCCGGCGGACCGCCGTTTGCCTAATGCGGCGTACGTCCTCCGCTTGGGGGACTGTAGAGCGAAGATGGCGCCTTTGGCATGGGCTGAGGCCTTGCGGGCGAACTTTTGTGAGTGACCGCGCAGACTATCGATACTAGAGGAAGCAGAGCTGGCGAAGGACTTTTGAGAGTTGGCGGGGCGGAGTGGCCGGGTTGGAGGGAGAGTGGAGGACGAGGGGAGGGGAAAGGAGGGCCCTGGCTCGGTAGGCGTGACGGGTGAAATGTGTTGTGCTTTGGAGTGATCAGGATCTGGGTTATGTTCGGATATGGGTGAGATGGAGTCGACAACGTGAATGTCGGTAAAGGGATCCTGTTTTTGTTTTCCGTCGCTACCTGGCGTCTGGGGGTTTTTGCCCTTGCTGATTCGTCGACTCGCCCGCCGCCGGTCTGCGCTGTAGACCGCATCCGGAGTGAGCTGTAGGCTGCTGTCCTGCGTTGGTAAGGAGACCTCAAGAGCGTCGCGGAAAGACGATTGGCTCCCCTGGTTGAGGGTGATAAAAGGCGGACCAGCGGACTCGAGGTCCATTCCGTGGTGCGACCTTCCTTCGTCGGGTAGCGAGCTGTCTGTCGACGTCCTGCGGTTGGAAGGGAGGACATGGACCACGCGAAGGCTCTTCATTGATGCAAACCAGTCATGAATCTTTCCCCTCGGCGTGGAGATCACGCTGGGCTGGTCATCGTTATAAAAAGCGCCGAACCCAAACCCGGCTGGGGCAGAAGGTGGTGGTTCGACTCCCCTACGGAGGCTACTGGCTTTCCAGACTGTGATTGCCTTCTTGTTCTTCTCCTTCTCATTGGCTGAGTTATTATTCTGGAGCTCCGGAGATCCTACTGCGTGACCTGGAGTATGAATGAACGTTGAATCAGGATAGGGATCGCTGCTGCTGCGCGAAAGGCGCTTCTTTTTCCTCCGGCTGCAATAGCAGAAGCAAACGCTCGCGATGATAGCGAGTACCGCAATGACGGAAATGACGATCGCAACGACAGTCCACTTGATGGAATGAGATTGGGAATAGGTGTCGCCTGCAGCTGTAGTGGTTGCTGTAGAACTCGCCGCTGTAGTTGTTGAGCTGGATGGGGAACTGGTTGATGTACCAATGGCCGAGGACGAGGTGGACTCGGCCGCGGGGTCGATTTGGATGACCAGTTCCTGGGACTGGCTTTCACCAGCGCGTTTTATCTTTGTTGAGCCATTGGCGACCACAGTGAAGGTAACGTTGACCACTGATTTTTGTGCTGAGGTTGGAGCGTCTCCAGTTAAGGTCAACGAGTTTGCGTTCCATGAAATCCAGGATGTTGCTGGCTGAATGCTGGTCGTCACGTCCAAGTCAGCAGGGTCTAGCAAGTAGGAGCTCAGATCGAATGAGAAACTGCTGCCCGGCTTCACGGTGAGAGCCGGAAATGTACTCTGGAACAAGCTGTCACTGTTCACGAGCTGTAAGCTGATCGTTATGTTCAACAAGTCTGCATAAGTGTCTTGCATAACGATGGTAAACGTTGTCGACTGCGCCGTGTCTGGTGGTGTGCCACTGATTTGCCACGAAGCTGCATCGAACGACAGCCAGGATGGTAGGTCCTCGGTCGTGACGTTGACTTGGCTTGGTTGGGCTATCTGACCATCGATCTCAATGCTTCCCACCAGTCCATCGTACACCAGCGGCTCTCCTGCCGTGGCATTGAGCGTAACCTCCGGTTGACTGGTCGTTAGGGTGTGACTGCCAACCACTATCGAAAAGTTCAACGAGGTGCCCGAGAAGCCCGTGACATCGGAGGCAATCAGCTTCACCGAAAAGGTCTGTGGAGGCTGAATGAGCGAGCTGAATGGAGGCGTCGTCCCGGCAAAGGTGAGGGCGCCCGCATCGAAAGATAACCATGCCGGCAGAGGGCTGTTGTCTATCATCACGGAGTAGTAGCTGAGCACAGCGGCGTCCGTATCAGAGAACGTGTCGCTGGCAAAGATGAACTTGAAGTCTTCTTCCGGAGAGCAGAGGATCGACGAGGGCTCGGAGTAATTGCCGAAGGTCTGTATTTGGTCTGCTATGGGGATCTGGACGGATGGCGCAGGGTTCCGCGAGACTACCAGTGTAGCATCGTCTGCCGTTCCCCCGAGAGAGTCCGTGGCCATCAGTGTAATGTTCACGCCCACCACCGTCCCTGCCGCTATATCGGCATCTTGTGGCGTACCAGACAGTGTCCTGGAACTACTGTCTAAAGCGAGCCATGAAGGCGGATCGATGAGAGAGTAGGACAGACTTGAGCCGTCGGAGGCTGTAAAGGTTGAGTCGGAGAAGACGAAGGAGAAGAGCTCCCCTATTCGAGCCACAGGTGGAACTTGAGAGTTGATCGGAAACGAGAGTGTCGGCGCCGTATGTACGAGGACTGCTCTGGACAGGGCGGAGAGGAGGAGTATCCTCCCAGCAGACGGCATTGTCGAGTGAACACAACGCTTGTTGAGCGCCGACTCTAGATTGAAGCCAAACGAACGTAGTCTTCCAACACGAACGATGGAGGGGCAAGAGTGGATGAAACAGAAAGAGAAAACACATGCTTCCTTACCAGAGGGCATGATCCGGGATACATCATCAGTCGAAGGGCAAACATCGCCAGTGCGCTCCCTTGAGGGTGGCCAACCCCCCAAGTTGGGTCCCTGGCCATGCAATGGAAGAACACCAGCCGTTCCGTCGCATCTTTGCAGACTGACGTCCCGATCTTGATGGATCAAGAGAGAGGAGTTGCGTGGAGGACGAGGCTGAAAGGAGAGTCAACATTCCAGTCGGCGGTAGGGAAGCAAATAGTCGAAACTGGGCAAAGAAAGGGATGGTAGGTCCTGGCTCTTGATGCTCCCTGTTTATTGACAATGGCATAAACCCAAATCTAATGTGACAATTAGGAATTGAACTCTCACTGTGGCTCAGTTGGGAATGGAGAAATGAGGTCACACACTAAAGATGCACTGATGCTGTTGAAGAGCGTTGAAGGGGAAGGTACGAGGCAATGGCCAAGGGTGCCGGGCACACGGGTACTCCGGCACCTGCAGAAGAGGAGGACCGCCGTGCCGGATCACAACGGCGGCAACTCTGGACCGAAAAAGCAGCTTCCAGCCGAGTCAGTCGGTCCGGCACTATTGTGAATAGAGTGTAGGCAGATATCGTCAAGAAAGGATGTTCCGGCGCGATAAGGCCACTCAGATAACTGGCCGGTCCACACACAAGCACTAGTTCCGCCTGCAACACCATCGTCACCTGTGGCAGCCTCACCAAATCCTGCCATCCAGCCCACTTGCCCACAATGGTGGTGATTCCAAGATCACCATCTCCACTGGAGAAGGAATTCGACCCTCTCACCTTCGATCTGGACCTGACACCTTTGCCCAAGTACAGATCCGCCGCTGACACGGCCTTGGACTTTGGCGGCCTGCTTGCCACACCGCTCAAGGTCCACGAGGACCCTACCTCGGGCTGCGGTGGCCAGACCTGGATCTCTGGCATGACGCTTGCAAGCCATATGCTGCGGTACCACCGGCACGATCTTAAAGATGCGAGGATGTGAGTCCCACGTCCAGCTACTTTGAGAAAGGCTTCATATCGGTTGGTATAGCTTACTGATGTCTGTTCACCATTGGCCCTGCAGACTGGAGATTGGCGCTGGTGGCGGTTTGGTCGGGTTGGCGGTCGCCAAGGGATGTGCTGTCAGTCAAAGCCAGCCCCTCTATGTCACCGACCAGGCCGAGATGCTGAGCTTGATGGAGCGCAATATCAGCCTCAATGAGGTGGAAGGACGTGTCAAGCCCATGATACTCAACTGGTAGGTGATTTTCTCTCTACGTACGCGACTACCCTGATAAACCTTGTTTATTGGAGACGCCGGGATACTGCCGTGTAACCTTTCTCCCATTGATCGGCTGGCCATTCCGCGTGCGGTGCCTTGCTTCGTGCACCCTCCAATCATCCACGTTGCTGGTCGCACTGCTTCTTTCTGGTAACCCTTCCAATATCGCACGGCTACTGGGAGGCAGCTTGGGCATGAAATCAGTCAACAGGGTCTCTAACGACACAACATTTACATTAGGGGCGAATCGCTGCCGGCAGAAATCATACATTTCAAACCGGACACCATCTTGGCTGCAGAGTGCGTCTATTTCGAGCCAGCCTTTCCTCTGCTCCTGCAGACGTTGAAGGACCTGTTGGCGCTTTGTCCCTCGGCCACCGTCTACTTCTGTTTCAAGAAGAGGCGGCGTGCCGACTTGCAATTTATCAAAAGCGCCAAAAAGATCTTTCACGTGGTCGAGGTTACAGATAGCGAGCGACCTTGTTTTTCTAGGAAGGGATTGTTTCTTTTCACCATTACCAGTAGGATGGAATCCCTTGGCAGCAGCAGCAGCAGCCGCCAAAGAGACGGCGCGACGTCGTGAAATGCAAACTCCGCAGAGTGGCTGCTTCTGTTGGAACAAAAGGGCCAAGAAAAGCAAGAAAAAAGTAGCTGCATTTTTTTGCCAGCTAAGTATGCGCAACTGACGTGGGACCAAGGAGGGCCTTTGCTGACAACTGCCATCCTTCCTGGGGATGAGGCAGACAAGTCTATGGCAGGGTTGGCAAACGACCTGAGGACACCGCTTCTCGATGTCTCACCGGGGCTGGGGCTGCGAATTTCCCTGTTGAAGATGCCGAAATGCATGTGATATTACCTCCGTAGACCGCATCCTGCAATAGAGTAGTAAAGGCTGTAGTAGCCTGCGTGGTGCCAGCACCCAATTTACACGATCGAATAACAAGATCGCATCGTTAAATCTCGTTGACTAGGTTTCCTCACTCGTTGGGCTCGTGCGGGAAGCCTACGACCTTGGAAGATGCTAGAAACGTGCTAGCTGCTGACAAGCGCTCAAAGAAGAAACAACAATCAAAATTAGTTCCTACACGCGGTGTGCAAGGGGTCACAGGTGAAGAACTTGGCCCCCCCTCGTGTCGTCCAAGGCCCAGCCTCGGAACATTTGACAAGGCCAGCGGGCCGCAAGTTATTGTGCTAAAACGGTCCAATTTACTGTGGTGCCTAGCATCGGCCTAGTCAGCCTGACGCCCTTCAAGTAATCCTGGCATGGATATTTTGGGATGCTGCGGGCGAAGTCGTTGGAAGAAGGCTTGTTGGGTTGCTCTTCAAGTAATGGTGGAACATACTGTGTAGTCGGCAAGTAGAGTTGGTACTGTATCTTGAGGTATGTACGCAGTAGGCACGCACAACTGAGCACTGCCGGACATCAGTCTACCTGACGATCGTGAGTGTCATCACATCGTGCCAATCAACTATTTCGCGCAGATCGAAAATATTGCAGCTCTAGCTTGCAGAAGTGGAAAAGGAAAAAAAAAAAGAGTTTTCCTGACATCCTCGCCTCACTGACGTGCTGTTACCAAATCACCAAGCAGGTGTGATGGCAGAATTGCGACGAAGACGTTCGAGGCCGCCTAGGAGATCCACTTTTTCAATTCTCCGGGCCCAAGAAAGAACGAAAAAACCTTCCCTTGCTCTCCTACAAACTTGAATTTTGAGTTGGCTTCAACGCATGGCCTAAGGCAGGGGCAGCAAAAATCACCTCAAGTTCTATGAGGGGATCGACCGGGAGCACCCAGAGCTGGGCAAAGAAAACACGAACCCTGCTACGAAACACCATTGGACGACTAGTCGGTGCCGCCCCAACGCATCGTCCGAACACTTGGGATTGGCGGCGGGAAGGACCCACAAACGGGTTCAGGGTGCCAGGGCTGCCCCCCGAAGGATTCCTTCCTACTGGCCCAAACCAAGGGCCAGCCAGCTAGTCTTGTCATCTCGGCGCTGTTGTGGCCCCTCCCTCTCTCCCTCCCTCTCTTCCCTTCCCCGGGGCCCCTGGCGGGAAAAAGGCACACAGGCGCAGGTGCATGTGGTGTGCGCCACTGCAACGAATCATGCCCCTGCCGGGTGCCTGTCAGCGATACGACCTCGATCTTAGCTGTGCCTGACTATCACGCAGGGATCAAGAGTGGCCGAGTGGCCGTACCTTGCAGATGCAAAAAGAATGAATGCCCTGTGGGTGGATTCTCAACGTCTCCTCTTTCTGCGAGAACCGGCTTGCTTCGCCCACGACAGCAATGTCCGAGTCTTCCTTCCACTGCCCGGTGAGTGCCCACGTCTCAACCTGCGATGGTACCTGGTTTTCGTTCCTCTCTTCCCCCCCTTTTTTTTTGTTCCCAGACAGATATACCATATAGTACTATAGTATGTACCTGAAGTTGCGGTGGTAGTCGCATTGCCCTGTGTTTCTGGTTTCCCTACGGACTGTTTCAAACACCGCGTTTTGTTTGCTGGCGCATGGGATTGCCGGGAAAGCATCTCGATGGTGAAATTAACCACGTCAAAGCGTGGACAAAGTCACAAAAGTGTTTTTATTAGTAGTCCCAAATCGCTTTGCTCCTCTTCTTGACCCTAATAACGGCACCTTTTGTCACACGTCCATGGCAATGGGCAATGTGGGTCAACATGTCCATGTCCATGTCCCATGTTTCCACCCCTCCACCACGCGCCTGGGCTTGTCGCATCTGCAAGGTCTTGGGCCCCATTTCCTCATGGGTCCCCTCCTCCTCCTCTTGTTTGTGTGCCGTTCCTCCCCTCCCCCCGTCACATATTGCCCGAGAGGCTGACCAAGGTCTGCACATGTACATACCTCACCTTTCCGTAATAAATGGCATTCCCCCCTGGCCGGCCTTCTCGGGCCTGTTGTGTGTCTCGGTCTTTGCCAACAACCTCCCTTCCTTTATCAAGAACCACACTTTTCCTGAAGTTTTACAAGCCCTGCTCGGCTTTCCTTCACATACATTCCTTCACAAGCAAGAACGAGCAGTGCTCACGTTCATTTCCAACGCGAATCCCAGCAGTCCTTTCCAGTGTTCGATACGCAGGAGGGCAAAGTGAAAAGAAGTCTTGCAAGCATTCCTTCAAGTGGCCTGGCCTGACGACATCACAAGACAACACACATTCCATCCATTCCAGCCTCAACCCTTTTTGGCCCGGCTTAGCAACCCATTGCATTATTTACCTTGCATCGCACAAGGACAACACGGGACGGAAAGAAATTCAGACACAGCAGCCTTATTTTATTTTCCTGGTTTTGTGCCCTACAACCCCAGCATCATGAAGTCGACAAATGCTATTCTCGCGGCCCTGGCCTCGGCAGCCTCGACGGCCGTTGCCCAGCCGCACGGCCATCAGCACGCTCACCTACACCAGGCTCGCATGGAGCACCAGCACCAGCACGACAAGCGTGTGCTTGCAACAGAGACCATTGTCGAGTGGGTCACCGAGACTGTCATCGAGATGATCGATGCCACAACTACGGAGTGGGTCACGGATGGTCCTTCGCAGACGACTCTCTCGACTGTGGTTGCCAGTACGACGGCCACGTCGGACGGCGAGTTCTTCGAGACCGCGTCTAGCAGCAGCAGCTCTGCGACAACGGCCACCAGTACCCCCGTCGCAGTGGCTCAGCCCGTGGAGCCCACCACCAGCAGCAGCGAGCCAACCACCACCACATCTGCCTATGTTGCTCCAGTAGTTGAGCCCACGACAACCAGCAGCAGCACCACCACCACCGAGGCCCCTGCTGTCGTCGCGACAACCCCCACAACCACCAGCGAGGAGGCGGCTGCTGCTGCTGCAACAACCGCCGCCGCCGCGTCCACGGCCTCGTCTGGCTCGGGCTCGGGCACAACCATCAGCGGAACCACCTTCTCCGGCAAGCTCACCTGGATTGGCGACACGACTGGTGCCTACAGCGCCTGTGGACAGCCTTACGAGGCTGACAGTATGTATGTGGCCGTCAACCCGGACGTCCTCGACTGCGGCAGCGATGGCATGGGCACCCCCATGTCCATCACGGCCAACGGCAAGACGGTCTCGGCTGTGGCTATTGACAAGTGCATGGGCTGCACGGACGATCACATTGATGTCGCGTCGGCAGTGTGGACCGCACTGGGCTACACGTTTGACGATGGCGGCATGCACGACAACGCTGGGCTGAGCTGGGTCTTGTCGGCGACGAAGTAAGAGAGAGAGAGTGTGTGTGAGTGAGTGAGTGAAGTGAGGAAAAGGATGAGATGGGGGGGGCAAACTTGCACCGGTATCCTCCTTGCCTAGCGCCAGGAGGTGCTTGACGAATTTTCTTTTCGGCATGAACATCAACAAATGCACATCATTCTGGGTGGTGATACCAAACACATTCGGCATGATACCGTCCAAGGAAACCTCACACCAGCACACATTGCCATGGGTGAGAGAAAGTCGGACCAACAACGGACGGGACGGGACAAATAAACACACATTACATACGGCGTCGAGGTGGAGGCTACCCAAAACTTTTTGTCTTTACACGGGGCTACCTCTTTTTTTCCGTGGCTTCCCTTCTTCGATTCACCAAAGCGCATACGGAGCCCCTCAACAAACGCCCCTGGGACTGTTTTTGCCCCGGAGGGTATACACACTCATTTTCGGTTCCAATTATGAAACCCCGTCCTTTGGCATTTCTTTGCCTCCCTTTTGGAGACGTGGGGATACGATGAATCATGCCTGCATAGACTCTTAACTTCTAGTGTGTACATATAAGACTTATTCTTCGTGACCGGCGCGCACGGGTCTACTGGCCCGTGTGTTGTCACGTCACACATAACAATGAAACTTTCATCTTGAATGACCTATCTGCTTTCTCTCTTTTCCGCAATAATGTGGGCGCGATTGATGTTTTGGTGCTGTGTTTCCGACGTTGAGCAGAAGCTGTGCCACCATTACCGAACTTGCCGTGCTGCTGGCCATATGGACCCCCCAGGGCAGCCCTCCTTCCTCACCACCGCAGCACGGGGCCAATTTTCTCCTCCCCTTCCTCCCCTGTCCCTCCCGCGACCATGGTGGCGCGCCCCTCGGAAAAGGTTGCCCAGCCATCGCGCGAAGCCTTCGAGAGGGGGGGTGGGGGGTTGGAGGCCTTTCTCACCAGCCCACCCCCAGCCGCCGCCATGTCTCGGGAAACATTTGCTGGCGTTCTTTTCAGCCGCCCCTGTTCTTTCGGAAGAAAGTTTCGCGGGAATGCACTGTACGTAACAACAGGTTACGTAGGCTCGCTCTCTCTGTGTCTGTCTTCTTCCGCATAGTGGATAACGCGAGGAGGCGTCCTTGCCCCGCCTTCCCCCCCCCCTCCGTGGGCTTCAAGCTCCCGCATGGAAAATGGTCAGGTGGCATCCTGTACTGACTGGTAGCCGTTGTTCATTCCCCTGAATCTAAAAGACAGATATACAGAAGCTTACAGTCTTTGGGCAAGAATTCTCGCGGAATATTGGCGCCAGAATTCCGGAGGCAGGAGGTGCCGCGCAGCCGCCAGTTGCACTAATAACCAGAGTAGGAAGCAAATGCGTGAAAGCCAGGACAAGTCAAATGAAGGAACTGAATGTGAAAGCACTCTGAGACTAAGGAATGCGAAGGACGTGGAGTCAGGGAAATCATCTTTCCAGTGATGCCAAAGCTTGATTTGACTGGCGGGGAGGAGTGCTTCTCACCCAGGGGGCCATACACTTTGACCATACCCGACCATCGAATGTTGACCGAACACGACCACAGTGCTGTCAAACAGGCAATGTAAATAGTTTCAATTCTGGTGTATTACTTTCCGTCAAACGCCTACTCCAAACGCTGCGTCCCTAGCAACGCCGAACTAACGAGAAAGAATATGAATGGAATTGAGAAAAACTTCAATCCCTGGAAATTTTACAGTGAACAGGATTCAGTGATGTCCCTCACGCCCAGAAAAATGAAAACCCTGAAGCGCACGTCTTTTCCAACTGTTACTACTCGACTACCATCTAGCAACGGATACCCAAATAGGAATCCGAGCTGTCATAGAGATGATCTCGGGATAGTCTCGAGTATCGATGGCTGTACCCAACTGTAGGCAGAGATGCCGGAAATTTCGACGATCTGTTTATCTGGGTTGGGGGGGTTGACAGATGCCTTTTCCGAATACTGAATAAGTAAACGCCCCGGATCGAAATCTACGGACGAATGCGGCGTTGCCGAGAGCACTGCCATTGCCCTGGAATGATCAACCATGTCCATCAAAATGAGCGGTCCTTCTTCAATCATAGAAAGACTCACTCAAGTGCGCTTTAGAGATCCATGGGAGGGTGATTGTGAGGGGGAGACCCGTTAGGGTGGTAACGGACCTCGAAGACGTTTGTGTTCTGGCCGGTCTCGCCAAGGATGAAACCGAACTCACAGCCTGTCTTCTTGCTCGTGCGCTTGCGATAAGGCTTGCGCAGCTGACCACTCTTGGTGCGGATGAGGGTCTCACCGTTCTCGTCTTGGATCTTGTACCGCGCCTCACCGCCCAAGGCGCAGCGGATGGCGACACGGACTCTCTCACCGGGCTTCTGGGTGGAGCGCAGGGTGGCGCACTTGTAGCCATGATCCTTGGCCCACAAGTTGATGTTGTCGAGCAGACCCTCGAGGGCCTTCTTTGCGCCAAAGTTGGGACGGAACTGCATGCCCAGGGGAGGGTAGGCCATGTCGGGTGGATCACGCTCCTCCTCGTCGTCTTCATCATCATCGTCGTCGCCCTCTCCACCCGCCATGTCGCCGGTGTTCTCTATAGCCAGCTGCAGACGCCCCTCGGTGAAGCTGACTTGATTCTGTAGGTGCTGCTCGCGCTGCATCTGGCGGTCGTTCAGCTCGTCCTGACGGTTCATCATAAGCTGGGTCAGTTCGAGGAGCTTGTTGACGTTGTCCTCCAGACGCTGGAAGCGTCGACCATCAATGAGAATCTGGCGATCAGCGTTAGGAGGACGGCCGGGGCCGGGACCGTGGGAGTGAGGAGTGGCAGGCTGCTGCTGGGCGACCTGCTGCTGCATGGCGGTGGCAGCTGTAGCCTGCTGGTGGAGGGCTGCCAGGTTTGGATCCATGTTGTCGACAGCCCCTGGCAGAGAACTGTGATAAAGCTCAGGTGGGGACAGGACAGCAGGCGCGAGAGGTGGAACGTCAGGCAGGAAGGGTAGTGGCCAATGCAAATTGTTGAAGGCCTCTGGGTTGTAAAGCGGTGGTCCTCCAGGCTGTATTCCAGGCAAGCTGGAGTGAGCGTAGCTGGAGTAGCCTGGGTTGGGAGTGTGGCTCGACGAAGGTTGTGATCCACAGTCAGGCTCTAGTCCAGGCAAGCTGGCGTGAGAGTAGCTGGAGTAGCTAGAGTCGGGAGTGTGGCTCGACGAAGACGCTATCTTGACGAGGGAAACAACTTATGTGACTAGACTGCTCAAATTTGCGTGAACCTGAAGGAAGGAGCAGCCGATGAGAAGTATCTCAAACGACCAGTAGCAGTTACTGAGATGTGAAATGGTGAAAATAGAAACGACGACGCAGGCTTGAAGGTGTTGGTGATAAGCAGCCCAATTGGTGAGCGACGAATGATCTGTAACGCCATGTTAGATCAAAGATACGACACAATGCAATAGGATGGCTGTGCTTGAGATGGTTAAGAAGAGGAGGAGATGATGATCTTTGCAATGGTGGTTTGTGGTGTCCAGCTAGTGTAGACTTACCGAGAGAGGAAGACAAGATGACAGAGAGGAACTGCTTACACCCTGTGCAAAATGGTGAAGGTGTCTGTTTGTTTGAGGAAATTCCCAGTGCATGTAGCCGACGTGGATGTGCTTGAGCTTAGGTGGGGAAGTTTGAAGACGAGCTACCTGGAATTGAGGGACGCGGTGGGTTGATTTGGTGGCAGGCACTGTGCACGAAAACCTGGCCCCACTAAAATTTTGGACCCTTAGATCCATCATCTGATACAGCAGACAGCAGCAGCATCTTCCCATCACACCTTTCTATGTTTCTGTAGAGAAGTCGAATAGCTTCAGGCAATGCGGAAAAAGCAAGTCTGTTGGTCCTGTGCCCTTGGACCACTTATATCATGTAGGTATACATATATTGTGGCTTTTCCAAAACAACAGGGGACAACACACACAAAACCAGAACCAGTCCCATTCAGTCTACACCTCGAATATCTCGCCTATGCCTTCTCCTCCACCGCTCCGTCCCTCAACCAAATCCAACCTCCAGTCCGTCCACTTCGTAAGACCACGTTTGACCTCCTTGATCCTCTCAATCCTCGCTTTCGCAGCTTCTTCCTGAGCCTTCCTGAACGCTTCCTCGTCAAAGTCGTCATCGTCATCCAGGAACCCATCCTCATCATGCTCATGTTGACCACCGGCCCCGGTCAGAGCATTCAAACCCGTAGTGAAGAAATCTCCGAAGCCGCCGTGCTTTCTCTGCGTACCAGGAGACATAGCCCCAAGGTCCACGTTGGTGAACTGCCCGCCCGCCTCATCCATACCAGGTTGCAATTCCTTTCTTTTCTCGACCCATATGCCTCGCCGCAGGTCCGTGTTCTCCGCTTCGAGCTCCCGAATCCTTCCCTCCAGCTTCTTCCGCTCCTCATCCTCCAGCTCGTCCAAATGATCATTGTCCGTTCCGCCGCTGTCTTGGGCCTCCTTCTTGCTGAGGCGAAGCACCTCCGCCTCGGACTTTTGCAGCTTATTGTTGACATCGACCGTCTCGTTTCTAGCGTCGGCAAGGTCCTTTTCAAGACGGGATATCTGTGACTCGTCCTCCTTGTGTAGCATCTCCAGTGATGCGACCTTCTTTTCCAATGCCTCTGACATAAGCTGAGCCTCGTCGCGGGCGGACTTGGCAGCTGCGCATTCCTTCTCTAGCTCGGCCAGCTTAGCTTCGAGAGCAGTAGTAGATTCTGATGGAGCGGCGGTGGGTGCTGGTTCGTCTGCTGCCTCAGCAGTCATGGGCTCGGGCTCCTTCTCGGGCTCAGCTGGCGTTGAAGCGCCTTCGTCGGCGGGAGGTGCTTCCTCATCCTTGGGCTCGTCGACGGCATCTGTGGACGCACTAGGTGTTTCATCGTCTTTTGTGGGGGCGGCCTTGCCCTTCTTTGCTTTCGCCTCGGCGGCCTTCTTCTGGGCCTTCTTGCGCGCTGCGGCGAGCTTCTCGGCGCGCGCCTTGTCGTCGGCCATGGTCGCTCTGCAATTAGATTGTTGCACTGATTGTAGTCTGGACGAAGGTATAAGATCGACAAGCTCGACGGATCGTAAGGGAGAGAGAGAGTAGCGGGTAGTGTGGAGGTCAGTCGTTTCCAAAGGAGTGTGCTGTGGTGAGATGTAAGGGAGCGTGCAGGTGAGCTTCACTTCCAGGCAAGCTGTTCGTTACAGCTAGCCAGCCACATGTCGACTTTAGATCCCTGTCCTCATTGCACAGTACTACAAAATGTACGGAGTACTATGCAGCACCTAACCCTCGACTCGAGAAACCATGTCTCGTCCTTGACTGTAGGTACTATACTATACCTTGGCTGTATTGCACTGCGTGATATCGAATATATTTCATGTACATTAATTCCAATAGGCTTTCAATTGCTGCACTGTGTAGATTTCTCGTCAGTCAGATCATACTCTATATCATGTTTCCTCGGGGACATTATCTCGGTGGAGCGAAAGGGAATCTTCAAAGGCTCCACCCACATCAACCTTTAAATGTCCACAACATTTCCAACCGATTTATAGAAACTCCAAAACTCCCATCCCAAATTGCCCTGATTGTTTTGCAGCCATGACGCGGGACATTAAATATGAAATTCCCATGTTGAGCCGAAACCACAAGCCCCTTTCTAGATCGAGGAGGTCCTCGGCGTTGCAGGGTCACCCCTCATCTGCATGAATGCAGGCCGGGGACGATCTCCCCTATCACATGGACGCCATGCCCGAAAATCGTCATCTTGCCCGCCTACTGATTCCAAGCCGCGCCAGTCCAAATAATTCGCCAACTGGAATGCATGCAGACTTGCCTTTTGCCCTCTCCGAAAAAAAAGAGAGGTGCACTCGCCTCAGTCGAATTGTCACCTGCCATTTCAACAGAGCTACTTATTTGTCATTAGCCTTCTGCATGTCCTTTTGAGTGCTTAGCTTTCTGCCGCTGCGCTTAATAGAGCATCTTATTACAATAAGACTGCGCGCACACCTTTTCATTGACCCGGCTGCCATGATGGTATGTTTGCCAACAATCCCGGCCCCCCCCCTTCAAAAACCCACGATATGCGATCCTAACCATCATCGCAGGCGTCTCGCCTAGCGAGGATCTTTTTCCTCGCCCTGGCTACCGCGCTGCTCATTTACTATCACTCGGCCTTCCTGGCCTGGACAGGCTTTAGCCGCGAGTCGCCGGGCGAAACCACCACTGTGATACAATGGCCCATTCCTCCAAAGCCGCCATCCGGCGCCTTCAAAGACCCCATTCCCGACCCAAAGCCCGCCGCGCAAGATAACGCCGCGTCGGATGACTCTGCCTCTGCCTTCAACGAAGTCAAGTTTCCCTTCCAGGAAGACTTGATGCAATACCGCCCGCCCAAGATCCCCATCTCGACCCTTACCAAGTACGCGCCCCACAACGACCACGGCTCCGGGCAGTTTGCCTACGCCACTTACCTCTCCACGCGCAACAACTCCATCCACGACCCTTACTTCCTCTCCGCCCAGCAGCTTGTCTACCGCCTCCTCTGGGACCCCGTCTCCCGCTCCGCCTTCCACCCCGTCGTCGTCTTCGTCGCCCCCTTCATCCCAGACGAACAACGCGACATCTTGCGTGCCCAGGGTGCCATCGTGCGCGAGCTCGAGCTCGTGCCCTGGGACCCGCCCAAGAACGAGGACGGCGACATCTTCCCGTTCGCCCGCTGGCGCGACCTGTTCTCCAAGCTCAACATCTGGGCGCAGACCGACTTCTCGCGCATCGTCTTCCTGGACCTCGACGCATTCCCGGTCCAGAATCTCGATGCCATCTTTGAAGAGTCTGTCGCGCCGCGCCAAAAGTGCAAGACCGCGCTGCTCCCCGCCGCAGACAAGGCGTACGCCAAGGAGATATGCGACTACGTGTGGGCGGGCACTGGCGGGCAGGGTGGGATTAATGTCGGAGTGGTGGTGCTCGAGCCGAACAAGTACATGCATGCGAGGTTGATGCGCGAGAGTCAGGACACGACCAAGTTTGACAACAAGATGGCCGAGCAGGCGTTTTTGAATTATGCATTCGACGAGGCGGGCCCGTTCCCACCTACTGACTTGGGCAGGGAGTGGAACGGGTATTGGCCAAAGCCAGAGGACGAGGGCAAGATCAAGATTGTGCATGAAAAGTTGTGGATTGTTGGCGAAGGGTGGACAAAGGACATTTTTAGCAAGGGCTGGACTGAGATTCTGGAGTTGTATGAGAGTGAGCGGTTTGTCGAGATGAGGAAGCTGGACGGAGCGCTCAAGACGGGATTCTTTTGAAGAACTGCGACATGCATGGCGGCTGGATTTGTTTCATGTCAAAGCACGGAAGAGACATCGGGTTTTTGGATGGGCATCTCTTGCATACATTAATTGGAGTTGAGGTGCAGTAAGAGCCCTGTTTTAGAGGAGGTGCAATGGGCAAAGAGGCATCAAGACCATGGGATCAGAAGTTCTTCAGCATGACTGCGAGTTACGACGACGCAATCGGCGCTTTTGACGCTCATAGTGGACCGCTCGCATATTGTATTCGCGTCACAAAATAGCATATAAAATTAAAGTGCATGATCATCAGAAATGGTATGAGGAAAGTGATGGTCCTGTACAGTTGCCCTGCCCTCTTCCGGCAATTAACACAATGCACGTCAGAACTCAGCCAAGCCCCCCGTGGGATGATGCCCTTTGAAATTGAGAAAACGGCGGAGGGTTGCCACGACCATTCTACGACAAAAACATGGTGACACAACTATAAAAGCATGAGGAAGCCTTGTTCAAGGCTTTTGTATGAATGCGAGCTCTGTCAAACCCACCACAAGAATGAATACTGTGCTCCAGTGACGAAATTCCGTGGCAGTCAGCACAGATGACAGCTTGCGTAACAACGCCTCGACTAATTTGCGCATGATCCAGCTCTTAAATTCCTGGAAATGGGTGTCCAAGACGAGAATGATCCTGCCCTATGATTGACTGTGCCTTTTCTTTGGGAACATAGAGGAAGTGAGGGGAGGGGACCGCATAATTATAATGAACTCGACTCTCAAGAGTTTCGATCCCTGTGACAACCTTTGTAGTTGTGTGATATATAAGGTTGCCATCGAGTCCACTGCCTTGTGTTTGTAATCCCCAGCTCAGTCTTTCTGTCCAGCTTACTACAATCATGAGTGCTTAACTTCATCATGAAATCCACATTTCGAATGCTTTAATTCTTTGCCCTGAGCCACGTCTCAGCAGCGGCTGTCTCGGGATTACACGATCTCGCGGCGGGCGGTTACAAAAGTTCATGCCCATCGTCTTCTCCTTTCACACTGGAGCCAGCCTTTACCTTGGATCTCCGACTCTCTGCCTTTCCTCCTGCTATCCAGCCCCCAAACTCCAATGGGACTGTTGGGCTGGTTCCAGTCATGAGCGGTACTGTGTCTGGACCGCTGCTGAATGGGACCATAACCCAGGGACTTGGAGTCGGGTATAGATTCTCCGGTGGCTTTTTCCACGATGATGTGAGTTATGGGCAGACTGATGACGAATTTGAGTTTCTGGTCCACCAGATAGGCACGGGTGGACCGTCTGGAACCCTCTCTCGGCTTGTGAGTGTGAACTTTAGAAGTTTTCCCTTCGTGCACAGTTCAAGCTACATCTCTTGGAGTGCAAGGTGGTGGCTAATGCTATGTAGGTCATTACTATTGGTGGGGAATACGCCTATCTGAGTGAGAGCTTCCTGCTTCAGATCAGTACAATTGATGTTACTGCTGCTGCTGGTACACTCCATGGCGAAGTCTTTCTGGTTGGGGCCACAGTTTAGCTTGCCATGCGTCTAAATCAACGTTGCAAGGACTTTGATCACGACTCCTAGTGAATAATCATGAGACCGAGGAGAACCAAGAGGACTTAATGGACGAACTTCCAGATTCCTACGAGGACGAACACAATTTTGATTTCAGCTATCTTGGTACTGAACCCATATGGGGGGGGGGGGGGACGCAGCTATCCAAATCAAGGGCTTCCATAGAAGTGGTCTTAGAACTTTAGATGCTTCGAGCTGTTTGATGGGTTCCAATTCTCTGCTTCCCATTCGCTGACTCTAGGTCTACCGCATCCAACCAGTACGTGCCTGCGCGTCACGGCTACCTCACTCCTGAAGTACTTGTACGACTTGCAAACTGTTTCTTGTGCGATTTTAGCCTTAAGCATGATACGAAAAACTAATGACATTTTTTGATGGCGTGTAAACCATACGATAACGCTCTGAGTGACTGGGCATGGCAAGAAACCTTGGAGGGCTGTAGTGTGTCAAATGCGTCCCGGCTTACCCCCCCCCCCCAAAAAAAAAAGGAAGGGGGGAGGAGAGATCAAGGCATTCTTGGCAATGTAGTGGGAGGGGTATCCTATCTACTACGGTCTAAAATTGTGAGTTTTGTAGGTAGTCAAGTCAGGTATTCAATGCTGAGTCAGTCTGCCTATGATTGATTGTTCAAGCCACGTTCCATATGCTGTGTAGCTGAAGATCATAATACATCAGGAGCAATAATCACTACTACGTATGAAAATAGACGTCTACGGCTCGGTGTCGCGTGTTTTGTTTTGTTTTAGAGGGGAGGGAAGCTGGAGCGGTTTGATAGCGGGTCCAGTATAGTCTTATTCTGTGTAGCAATATTTGCAAAGGAACTCATGAATGGATCGAACACCACGGCTAGCCCGAATCAGGCTTACCGACTGCGTATCTAGTCGGGTATACTATGGTAGGTGGTCCTGAATTCACATTATTGGGAAGTCGTTGGTGGTCGGCCGTATATAGTCGGCCTGAAATTACGTCAACATGTTGACTCTACTCGCCCAAAGCTCATTGTCCATGAATTTGATTATATTTGTTGAACGTGCCATCATCATCCCACGAGACATCTTGTTTCTCTTTGAGTGACTCCCACGCAGAATTACATAAACCACATGTGCTGCTGGGGGCCAGTCGATTAGCAATCGACCTGTCATCGGACGTCTGTCAACTACCCCCTCAGCCATCGCAGGGTCCGATTTGCTCGAGCCATATTGGGCTGCAAGAGGTCCCTCCTCGGATTTCCACGGCTCAAGTCCTCGACCTCTCAGCTGCCTTTCTCAGGCTCCCAAGGCGGAAATGCCAAGACTTGGAAAACAGTCGACATGTAACACCACCCACCTGCTCC
>JAPEVC010000293.1:0-39110 GCA_027946555.1 Gnomoniopsis sp. IMI 355080 | reverse complement strand
GGACTCGGGGAGCTGTCAACTGAAGTTTTTGTTTGGAAAAGGGTAAGGTAGGTAGGTATCCACCCCGTATTTGACCTTGGAACGAGCATGGCCGAGAATAGCGAAGATTGACCGAGATCGCGAAGTAGCCAAAGTGGGACAATATACGACGGCAGGAATTGTGAAGACATGGAAGTTTGTGCATTCCGGGGAATCTCACCCCCCCCCCCAACAACGGCGGGAGGCGCCTTCTCTTTCTACTTATCAATTCGGTGAATACTCATGCGAATCATTGTGCGATCAAATTTCTGTGGCCTCAATATTAAGTATAGTAGTAGTAATAGTAATAGCGGTACTTTGTATGGTACTCGTCTAAATAGCGCCCACGGCCGTATCCATCGTCGTCGACAAATGGAGCCTTTTATTTAAGCCGTTGCCAAGATATCTTCAACACCCGTGACGGCTGGGTATATCCGAGCGAATGTCGCGAACCTAAATGCCAAAACACGTTCTTTTCATAACAGACCATGATTCGTGTATCCAAACACCCAAACGCCGCCCAAGAAAAGAAAAAAATAGGGGGGGCGAAAAGCACCATCACGACCCATTCTCAGCCGTAGAACCAATACTGCGCCACATAAGGCACACTGAACACCTGGCCCGTGGGGTTCACCCCACTGACACTGCACGCCTCTGCGACGCCGCCGGCGGTCACGACGCGGTACACGCTGCTCACGCCCACGCTCAGGCCACGGCCATTGTCGCCTAGCTCGAGCCAGTCTACCGCGCCCGTGGCCAGAACACCCTTGTCCGCATCGGTGGGCGCCTTAACATCGCCTGTCTTGGCGCCGCTGAAGAAGAGCTTATCCGTCGACGCAGACAGGTCGAAGGTCGGCGCCGAAGTGGAGTCGAAGTAGTGGTGGCCCAGGAACGGCGCGCTGACCTGCTGCGCGGTGAGGGCGAGGTCCAACGGTGGGCTCGGGAACGGGTTGGCGCTGTCGGCTTGGTAGTCGCTCTCTGAGTAATTGGTGGACGTGACGCCGCTGGCTGTGGGAACGGGGTTGGCCGCGGCGGGGTTGATGAGGTTGAGGGGGATGGCTTGGTTCCAAAGGACAGTGGACGAGAGATTGGTGTATGAAGGGGCGGAATAGAGGGCAGTGGCGTCGTACAGCACCGCGAGCGCGCCTATGTTAACAGCGGTGGCGCTATCACTGGCGCAGGTGTAGTTTTGGAGGCCATGGCCAACGGCGAGATATTTGAGGGTCAAATTTGTAGCGGGCGGCGTGAGATCGGTTGCTGGGGCTTGTTAGTCAAGTGTTGCTTATGATAAGGCCTGGCAGTGGTCACTTACAGCCGGTGCTGGGGAGGCTGGGTGTACTGGTCGAAGGTGACTTGCACTTCACAGCTGGCGCAGCGAGTACTGCCGCCACGAGGGAGGCAACGGATATTATCTGATAGCAGTGCATATTGAAGGTTGTTTTGTTGTTGTGGCTCGGTATAGTTGGCGTAGTTTCTTTTGGGGTAGAAAAGGTCGAACAACGCAGACTAAGGTTGAGACGGGGTGTATCAAGAAATGGGCAGGAACTCTGTGAGCCGGCTTGGGATGAAGTCAAATTTGGCTTTCTTTCTTCTGCTTTTTGCTTTCTGCTCCTAGCGAAAGTAAAGTTGAGATGAGCTGATGAGACGACGATGTTGAGTAGGTAGGTGAGGAAGGGAAAGGCCGGGGTTTATATGAAGTGATAGAAGACTCCACTATCACGGAGCCGATCTAGAAGGAGGAAGGACCAATGCTACTTGACGCACAAGGTTGACAGATGGAGCAAGAGGAGAAACGGCCACGGACTGTCATGTATGATTACAAGGAGATAGTCTTTGACGATGGTGTCCGAGTAAGGTTGAAATCTGACACGCAAAGACAGGGTCCTGCATAGGGTTTTGTATTCAAGGCTCACGAAGGAGGAAGACTAAAAAGAGAGACATGTTCCGGCAGCGCGGTTTTGCATGCAAGACAGCGGCGTACCAAGGCAAGCGTAACTTTATTATTGACTCAAAGTCACTCGACCATCAAGAGGAGGAGGCCCACCAAAGCAACGGCAACCAAAAGGAACCTTGGAATTTCGAAGGCGAAGAGCAAGGCAAGGCCGCAGGGGGGCTGTTCATCCTCCAACACGCCTGCATGCAGGCTGGGTTACATTGACGCAGAAAATGCAGATGTGCAGATATATGACAGGGGTTTGGATGCGGATTGAGGATGGCCTAGGGGCCCATGCAATTTCGAACAAGAAGTCCATGCCTGTCTGGGAGGCTGCACCGGGTGCCCGAGAAGGCCTGGACGGCCTGGACGGGTACACGGCGCACCTGATGAAGAAAGTGGATTGGCATAAAAAGAAAACACAACCTACAGCCCTGTCCCCGCACTTCAACCGAGAGGCAGTGAGTCGACCGGCTAAGCCCACCAACGGCCCAAGAGCAGGAGCCCTAGCTGGCATGTTGGCTTTGCAGAGATAGAATGAGACCTATACACGTTCCAGAAATAATGTGTCTGTTGGTGTGACAGTATAAAAAGTGATGACCAGGATGTCCGACTGTGGGATTGTAACTTGCAAGCTTTGTAGCCGGCCAGAAGCGGACGTGTCATATATGCCCGGAGTAAGATTTCCAACGGCTTTTCCGACCAAGCATGTTGAGGCGATAGTCTGGATTGTGTCCTGCTTGAATGTTGCAGTATTGATCCTTCGTACTAGGACCACGTGAAGTCGACGGGGGTTACCATCGCCTTGTTGGGATTTGGCTCGTAGCCGAAATAGCATCACCGTGACAATATTACTCTGTCGACGGAAGGCGGGTGTGTTGCTTTGCCTTTCGGATTGTGCATGTTCCGAACAACTCCGTCAAGAATAGAACATTGGTCCATTTCAACGCACCCTTTCTGGACACTTGACCACCTGCAGTAAACATGCGCAAATAGTGAAGAATGGATCGCGGCAGTGCGCCAGTGCACCATTGCAGACAGCGTTGGACCCTGAAGATGGAGAATCCCTCATGATCTGCCCTAGCCTCCCCTTGGGAAGATCATGGGGCTAGGCACAGCCCGTACTATGCAGATGAACAAACTCACATTTGCTGTTCCTCGAACGGGCTTCTCAAGACGAAGCTCGCAGTCAAATGCCAGGTCTTGGTCAGTATTCGCGACAGGTTGGAGAAACCGCAAAAAAAAAACCGCATCGAGAGATTTGCATCAAGCCTAGACTGCGAATGGCGGCAGTGCAAGTTTGTCTGAGGTTCCACACCAAGACGTCTCGCACCGAGACACTGAGTGTGCTGTATAATTCGCGACAATAATGCACAATTTGACTACCTCGCCTGCTGGCCAATATTCGGTGGTCGTGTGCATCTGTGGATCAGGTTCGGGCGTCGGAATTGATGTGCCGGCAAGGTTCAGCAGGCAATACTGCGGTGGGAGAACTGCAAGAAGGAAATAGAACCCTCGTCTAGACGTGCAGAGTGCAGGATGCAGATCATAATCGTGGCGTTGGCGTCAACGAGTCGCCTCGCTGTTGCTCGCCTGGCAGACGCAGTGCGATGCAGCCTTCCTGAAAAGAAGCTCTTGCGCGGCTAACCTTGACCCACCAGCTACCAACTGATTGGCGGCGGCTGAGGGGGTACGAGCTGTCACTAACCAGATGAGGAAGGCGCGGCTGGTAGTCAAATTTAGAATGGGGACACTGGCGCGGGCAGGCCAGGCAGGCCGCTTTGGAGGCTGCATATGCTCACCCGCGCTCGCTCCTCTGCTCACCAGTCACCCAGTTTGCTATATTTGGACAGATCGTACCATCGCGCTAAGAGGCAGGAACCTATCTACCAGGTAACCTACCTACCTACCTAAGGTAGGCAAGCTGCATCCGCGCCGCATACTTTTCGTGGACGTGGCAGGTGCTGGTGGCGCCTGTCCGGATGGTCGGCAGAACACCAGGTAGGTACTCCGTACATAGTAATAAGTGTTGGTGCGATCGTGAGCATAATGCTCTCTTCCTGTATTTCCACTGACACATCAGTTTGTCAATTTGGCGACAGCCTGACACGCAGCCAAGGGCACTACCAGTAACCTGTATGGGCCGGGCAATATGCATAGTTCGTCCGGACTCTTTGTGAAAAAAATACTAAATTACACTGTGGTAACGCGCATGCTGCAAGAAAAGTGTGCTACGACCGCAATGAGCCGAGCTAGTGACGAATTGGCAGGGATTCACAGCGCCCTGACCTTCGGGATACAGATGTACTGCGTAATAAGTCCCCTATCGAACCTACCACTAAACCTAATCTACCATGGTGTTACCGTCTGTACCTTGAATACTTCCGCACCTACACGATAAGTCAATCAATATTTACACTTTGGCTTGTGTTTGAGTCGACTGGAGCCTCGAAACACCACGACGGCGATCGTAACCTTGCTTCCTCCTTTTTTGCATTTCTATGGGGCTCATCATGAGCAGGGATCGATGATCATTTCCCTGCTGTGTTATTTGTTGGCTCTATGAATCACAGGCAATAAACAGGCTGAACAGGCAGGGCGGGCATTGTTTGCTCCTTCGGGAGAGCATCCGGATCTCGAGGCAGATCCGGCTCGGCACACCCCCAGACAACCCCCCGACGCCCTCACCCTAGCGAAGAGCTCGGGCTTCTCGATGCTCTGTTCTTCAACAAAGCTAAACTCAATTTGTCGGTATTGGGTTTGCCCCAGCCTGTGAGCTCCACGTGGGATACTTCTGGGCAATGCAGCTTTTAGGCTCACAGACTTACAAGCTTCTTTTCTTCGGTTGCACATTGCCAAAACCGATAGTCCCCTTTCGTGTCGCTTCTGGTTGCATTGACTCGTATCGACGGTGAGTTGCGTATCATGAAGCGTGTTTCGAGATCGACGATGCCCTCCTCCGGTCGACCTGTACGAGACGGATTTCTGGGCATGTTGAGCTCGCTGTAGGCAGGGGCTTCCACATGATCCAAAGTCTGCCTCAAGGGGCTGTTCTCCGCGTCGAGCGTTTCCCTCTCCACGTCGAAACAAAGAATGCTCCCATTTCTGGGGTAGCCACTATGTACCGTATTCTGCATTTCCTCGCTACTGTAGCAGATCACTTATTAGTGTTTCGTTTCGATTTCGTTGGTGATGTCGGGCCCAGTACAGAGGGCTCTCACGACATTCTAGACTGGCTGCGATTCACCATGACAAAATGAAGGGGTTCCCTCGGGGCAGCCACGATTCATGGGAAGTGTGCAGAGCCAGCGAACAGTTTCATCCTGCTCAGCGAAAGATACCACAGCAGAACTGCATTTGATTTGATCGATCTCCACGTCCCTTGTTCGCTCAGCGAAGGCGATGCTTCCCCCAACCCAACCCAACCCAACCTCATGAATGCCAATCCATCCGGGCCCAAGTTCGGCACCCATCTATCCCTTTCCCCACCCTCGATCGGCTGTCAAAGTCCTTTTCTCACCCTTGTAACATCGCGGCAAATCCTTCGCTCTCCAACAGAAATCTGATGCGGCCAGCTGGGCCGCGCGTGCGGTTCGGCTTCTACGTGGCGCATGTCCGTCCAATAATGGGCATGCGCATTGGGGCGGCTAAGATCAAAGTAGATTCGCCGTTGGCGGCCTATCCAGAATGATGACCGGTCAGCATTCTTTTTCTCATTTATTACAGGCGTCAAATCCTTGCCTGTAACTGGGGAGGGTGTGGTCCATGCCGTGTGGGTGACCGGCTGACGCAACAAGGATACCTGCTGGCACAAGTCCAAAATCGTTAGATCTTTCATTTGTTCTTACACCGTTGAGACAGGAGAAAGCATTTTCGCAGTAGGAGGGGAGTATCAGGTCACAAGCTGCAATATTGCTGCGCTACGCCTATCGGCTGCTATGGGGGAGGGGGTGAATCCAAATCGCGCGTGTGGCGGCTAAGGCGTGAGACTTTGCGCACGACACGACTGGTCAGCACTCTTGATCCTTAGCCTATAAAGGCGCGGAAGGCCGGGTGGGGAAGTACATGTAATACGGATGGTTGCTGATGATTACCTATATTAAAGAACGTTACAATAATTGGTAAGCTGGTTCCTTGAAGCCTTGTTGGAACGTCTCCTGTGTACTTGCACGCTTTTGGGCGGCCAGAGAACATCTCTCATATCTTCATGTATAGCGTTATCGTCGCTGATCTGGCGTTGCGAAGTGCCAAAGTCCTAGCTGATTCGGAATTCCTCCTACTCAGCTACTACATAGGTCCTATTCTGATTCCAGGGCATGCTATCTGAGGTCAACCGCTTTCTAGTTGAGTACCTAGGTAGGTAGGTAGGTAGCCTTCCAGCACAATTTGCTGTGGATGGTGAACTGTCAGTCGTAGTTCAATCTTGGAGTAATTGCCCGTCTCATTTCCACGAATGGGATCCTATAACATCAGCAGATCGACTGGAACGATGACTTCAAGGTCCAAGTTCATACCTTCATCAGCCTAAAGGAGCTCAGATGATTTCACGGTGTCACATGCTTCCTCGTTTTCAGAACTTGAGACGCCAGGCTGTGGCAATTCACCTGAACCAACACTAGATTAGGATGCGCTGCTGGCTCGAGATCGAGGAAAAGTCTTCTTTGAGTTCCAAAGTTGGCAAAGAATTGCTCGTGGGTGGTCAGGCATCATTGCTTTGAGCCGGAGTGCTACGGAATACGGTGCAGGACCATATGCCACAGATCTAACACCAATACTGTACTGTATCTTCAATCATGTATATCGGGTATCCCTAATTCTTGCTCATACAACTCCAACGAGATGTTCCCGAGGTCAATCCTAGTGTTCAAGCCGGCCCGGTGACCAGATGCTTCGCGGCCACCGTGACCTTGGTTTACCTATTCATCGAATAGGATTCGCTCTTGCTAAACGATTAGCCCACTCACCTGGTTGATGAAAACCTCCCAATTGCATTGCAAAAATGCTTCGAAAACGTCCACCTGTTTGTATTCGGTATTCAACTCTCTTCCGAGGTCCAGTCAGACCAAAGCGGCCTCATTCTCGCTCCGCGCTCGGTACACATTCCGCAGCTGTGTTGTGTCGTACTCTATAGAATGGGTCCAGTAGATTTCGACCTTGCCCTTATTGTCCAATTCATACGGGTCCTTACACTCCTCTGAAATAGCAGCACACGTTTGTTTCTTCGAGGACTCATTCCCCTTCTTCGGCTTCCAAAGATCTCTTCCCACCTTTGACTAGATAGGAACCGGGTAGCACGCACACTGGCCACCCAGGTCGGTATCGCTGAGACACGCTCCTATTCAACAAGAGCTGTTACCTCACCTTGATTGTTCAGTACTTAAGTGGGATGTTGCGTGAGGTCGGGCCAACGTAGACAGCCGTCGCTGCTGTCCTCGGTCTTGTGACGGGCAGCTATAGTACCGTTGCTGAAAGACGTCTCACCTTTCAGAGTAATTGCTCTTGATAATTTTGGACACGTAGGTATAGGTAGCCTGGCGCAGTCTTATTCTTCCTCTTGTAATGTAATATCGTCTTGACGAGTCGAGCCCTTGAAATTTTTAGGCCCCCGTGAATTCGTAACGGCGATGGTCTCTCAAAGCACCAATATCAATTGACCGCCTTTTAGTAAGCTCAAAATACATTTTTTACCGTGTTCTGAGTCAATGATATAACGATACTTGCATGAGTCCTTCTTAACAACCTCAGGTTTGATATATTAGCAGCCATCAGAAATAGAGGCTTCAAGGTGATAGTCCCATAACAATTCTGGTGCAGGATTTCTGTCGGTGGCTGACAACGCTACTAGAGGAGTAACATTTGAGCGGGTAAGTCACCCACGACGGCCTACATAATGGACAAATGCTTGGTTCCTCAGCTGGAACAGCCGCAAGGCCCGCGATTCCCCGATATGATATTCCTCACACGAAAGGTAGCGTGCCAGCTTTGAATATTTCATTCCAAACCCATAGGTTATATCCAATGTGGAGTGCATTTACTTGATGGAAATCTACCGTTATTTTAACTACATTTTGCTATCTGCACGCAGAATTTGTGGGCTGCTCGCCTGCGGTACATTGATATTAAGTGAAAAGAAAAGTCACTTTAGTAGACAACTATGTGCCGTGCATTTCTGGAAAAGGTGTCTTCCGAGTACCGAACTAATTGAAACACTCTCTAGCTGGCAGGGTATCGAGGGAGCCCACTCGAATTAGAGAGTGGCCGAGGACCAGATCATCCGCAAGAGCAGAGGCCTGACTGTCATGAAGTCTGACCCTTCATGGGGCATCCCTACCTATGTAGAATCTGAACAGATGACATTGAAAAGCTGTATAAGCATAGATGCCATCTGAAAAATACAAATCTGCCATCTGAAGCTGCTCTCCTAGAACACTATGGTAGAGACTTTTAAATGGCCCCGAAAAGACTCGTCAAACCACATAGATCAGGCCAGTGGCGTGGAATCTTCAGATCTCTGTTTGCAAGGATCACTGAGCAAAGCTCACCTGGGCACCAACATATAGTCGGTTTGCGATTGGTCTGTTGGACCAGGGCTTGGATCCGGTAGGATCGACGCAATAGCCTTGGTTTTAGAACGCAGATCAACCGTACGATACTTACCGGCTTATCTCTAAAGAGACTGACATACGGCTCGCTTGCAATGGCGGGAAGCTTAGTATTCCCATATACGTTGACAGATCCGCTTGGAATTGAGGGGTTTTGATTTTGTGTTTCGAGCCCTTTATATGTGTTCTGCGCAGCCTTCGCTTAGTACTGGCCCCCTAACAGATCCGCAACTCAGACTTGGGGTCACCATGTAGGGTTATATAAATTTGATTATCCTGGTAACTGACATCTCAAGGGAGGCGTAATATGATTTTGCCGTGATGGATGATGATGTAGATCCGTGGGGTACGGGCTAGGTACCTAGGTATTATAAGTGTAAAGGATGTAGTGTAGAGTTTACTTAGGTATTGTTCATACTTACCAAGCTGTCATCCCAAAAGACGGATTATTATCTAAAAGCCAGACACCAAGTTCGGATACCTTTGACAACGTAGCACTCGGTAGTCATGGTTGCATTCAAATGGAGACGCCCCCAGTTATTGGCACCAGACATGTGGTGCCGTTCGTACCGTTTCAAAGTTTCAAAGTTTCAAACATCCCGTAGTCATTCTTACTCGAGATATCTTGATTATTGACCCTGATCAGCATATCCGTTATGGATGTCTTCGGGTAACACATGCCAGTTCATGCAAGTGATTGTACTTGAGTCCCGGGAGGCACAGTCGCGATGCTCTTGCAAGTGGTCAAAGAGCTTGAGTCCTTGACGATCCGACACGCCAGGATCCACAATTCATCATCAAAAGTCATAGCAGATGTAGAAGAGGAATTATCACACTACTGTGCGCTCGGTTACTCTCTCCGAACATTAAATCCTGCCTCTGTCCACAACCCAGCCAAACGTTGCTAGCACCGACACCAGCACGAGACTCTTGTCATAACCGTTTCATACTCAAGAACCTCAGTCATCAAATCACCATGTTACCACATTCAATAAGGGCTCTCCTCCTCTCGATGCCCCTTGCCGTTGTGGCAGACCTCAACTCCATAAAAAATGCCTTAGATATTATCAACGAAGGCCTTCGACGCGTCGACCTCGCAACGATCGGCCTGCCTGCCACAGCGCCAGCGCTATTGGAGCTTGAATCCATAGCTGTGCCACTGCTAGAGAATGCCACGGCCGTTTTCACCGCCTCCGAACCACTAGACTTCGAAGATACACAAAGTCTAGTCATCGCAACGCAAGCATTGCGATCCAACCTCAATGTCAGCATCAACGACTTCATAGCACAAAAGCCTCTGCTCGATGCCTCCGGGCAGGCGAGTAAGATTTCAGCCCAGCTGGCCAGTGAGGCGAACGCTGCTCTGAAGATGTCAAGCGCCTTGTTGAGCAAGTTGGATCCGGATGCTACACAGGCACAAGCGTCTCTCGCTCAGGTGGCAAATATCTTGTATGTGATCTCACATGGCTTTGGCCGTTGTGCCACAAAGTCTTGTTGTGGAATTGAGGGGCGACTAACACGAGGCTGCACAGTGACCGCGGAACCGCATTGCTCACCAACCCCAGTTCAGTAAACTCCTCTGCAGTGGCACTCAGTGGTCCTTTTGACCCGACGGCTGATCTTTCGCCTGTGTTCATCTTATTGCCTCTGCCACCAGTGGATGGTGTTGGTACCCTGGAACCCGATGGGACCTGCGACTGTGTAGCTGAGTGTCCTGCTGGTTCGTTCACGCAAATGACGGCCATGTAAGCAAGGCTTGAGTCGACGAGGGTCAATAGCCTGCCCTATCGTCCAACTGGGAACCTTTGTGTTCAACTTCGTGAGAAGGACAGAGAATAGACCCAGTCCTCTGATCGTTTTGTTGCAGGAGGAATTTACTGGTCCGACCGGGCTTTATTCAAAGGATCGGGAAGTACATACTCGAACATGCCTTCTATTATTGTAAACTTTTAATGTGAAAATATATACCTCTTTGTACATAATGTAAGCCGAGCTTCATATGGCTACTCAGGCACAGACTCTTGTCACATGCTTCACATGCTTCACATATCCATGATCACTTGTGAGGTCGGATCCATACGTCAGTACGATGATCGGCCTTTGCCTCTTCATATGTTCACTACTTTGTAAGCGTCTAACACTATTGTCTTGCACCGAGATTAACGTAATATGGTGGTCTGCTCTCACATGATAGAGGTCAAATGATTCTGCAAGACTGTCATGTACCTTACATGCTGCCATTCTTCTGGAGGCAATGCGCACTTATGTACCGTCAGTGCATCTCAAGGAGCAAGTTATCTCAATAAGCGAGACACCACGTCACAATATAGGCTCTAATCACTGTGTCACGAAAGCCTGTCTCGTCGGTGAACTCGCAATGTTTCCGATCTGCTATTCGTCTAGACTTGTTGGTTTATCGTGAATCGTTTCATGATTGCCAGCCGCAACTTCTGCAGTGGCGAATTTATATATGGGCTACGAGGCTCAGAATCTTTCTTGAGCTGGTCTCAAGTCCAGCTCATGCACCCACAAGCTGGGTTCCTGTGCACTTAAAAACAAGTAAGTTTTCCCGACTGCCTCAGCGCTCATCTTCTTGCCTGTCCTGGTATCCTCATTGTCTTCGTCTATGATTCCACCGTTCGCAATAGCGTGAACACACTGTACCCCGTACTTGGAATGTTCCTTGGCCACAGCCTGCGCAACCATCCGAGCGCCGGCTCTACCAGCTCCATACGCAGCAAAGCCTTCATTCGCCCTCAAAGCGCCCAGAGTACCCGTCAAAATAATAGTGCCCTTTTTCTGACCGTTGGTCTCGGCAAGGAGTGTTTGTCCTCCATGATGCTCGTATATCATGCGCAAAGCTTCCTGTGCGAATGTGAATGCACCAGTAGTGTACGTCTGTAGGCTAGAGCCGAACTCCTCAGCGGTATTCTCTAGGAATGGCTCCTTGCTGCTATGTTTGACGTGGTAGATGGCGAGCTTAAGCTTCAACCCAGAGAACTCCGGGTGCGTCGCAATGTCCTTGAAGGTCCGGCGGAGATTCTCTGGCTGTGTGTCTGTAGGAAATGTGTGCAATATTCCGCCGTTGGACGACTGACGAACAGACTTGCATACGTTGGCAAGGTTCTCGGCGTTGCGGGCTAACAGAGCCACAGCAAGATTGCCTTGAGACGGGTTGGCGAGCACGCGCGCTATCCCGGCACCAGATGTTGGGCCGGCACCGATGAGTATCGCAAGTCCGGATGGTGGCATCTTTGCTATCATGAGAGAAAGTGGAAAGTGGATTGACTTGTAGTCAAGGTCACCTGGGCAGTGAATTTCTTGATGCTCAACTTGAGACGTATTGTAAAGTCCATGTACATAGATCGCAGATGTTCCTGGTGAGAAGCCTAAGTTGGAGAACGCAGCCATCGACGTCATGGCTCATCTTTAGTCCGACCGAATAGCTGGATATCTTCTCCAAAGTACAGTGCTCATGTTCCGCGACCTTACTCCCGGTTCAGGCCAACACATCAGCGATACTGAATTCACGAGGTTCTCTATCATTAAAGTATGGTGTGGACTAAAATAGGGAACGACGGATAGTTGTTGGGATGGCGTGCATGTTTGCTCACTGGAAAGGCGCCCACCTACTGGGGTCACTCACGGTTCCGGGTGCAAGTGCAAAACATATCATGTACATGTCCAACTTAGATGTACTTGGATATGTCACTTATATTCTTTACTCTTAAAGCAGATCATGCTGAAAAATCCTAATTTGCCGTGATCTGCACCGTCGAGCCATTTTCAGTTTTGCAAAAGCAGATTCAACAAGTCTATTTCCCCCACAGAACCTCGTTTGCGAACGTAAGGTTGTGACACCAGCAGAGTTTGGGGAAATCCAGGTGAGTTGGAGGACCGTGGGCCAGATAATTCCGTCCCAATTGGTGCCTGTGTCACATTGTCAGGAATTGACAGTTGCGACAAGCTAAGCCTAACATTTAAGATCCGATGCGCTATGCCGGGAGTAGACGTTGGGATCTTCATACCTACGGAACCAAAGTGCACTACTACTCTTCATACTGCCATGGTGTTATATTTTTCGTACCACCATAGTGAATTATCCCCGGAGCATCGGGAGGACCATGACTAGCCAATTTTACAAAGCCACGAGGCTATCGCATGCTAATACTAATTGGAGAAGTGAAGCGCAAGAAACCAGCTGGAACACAAGGGCCCTCCCGCCCAGGCGCGACTGTAAGACGAGATGGGACGACTGATTCCGTGCAATCGATGCGAAGTAATAATCATGTGATAGGCTCTTCTACAATAGGAAACTCATGCAGCTGTAGAACTGGACGCGCCCATTCTAACAATCCGGAGCCACCTGGACCGCCACCACCGCCTACGCCTCGTTCCAAAGATCAGTATTTCGTGCTTCATCCCAAATGTCTCCAAATCGAAACTTGGCCACCATTGGACGGTTTGGGAAGATTTGCGTGCTTGAAGGATTTGAAACGTCAGCACATGAGTATTTGCTTGCTATGGTGTCGCGCAGAAACTTTGGATGAGCCTTCTATTCTAGCCCCAGGTTCCCGGTAATCATTCATTCCGATTCATCGTTTCAAAGCGACGAGTGAGGACATATAGTCCCAAGCGATCCCGCATTTTGGTGAATGAAACCTTTGATCTTGTAAAACAATCAGTGTACATCTTTGATTCTAACGTGTTTAATTTCGAGCTTCATATTAAGCAAAGCTGTTGCGTCTCTCCCCTATATCCCTAATAATCCCAACACTGAACACCATGAAGACGACGGCATCTATCACATTGGCCCTGGCGGCCTCCGCCCTGGCGGCTCCGCAACAGTGGGATCCTCTCCCCAACAAGAGGGACGTTCAGACAATCTCTACAGTCATTATGCAAGTTTCGACAGCTCTTACGGCGCTCGACACCAGCGTCAAGAACTACAATGGCGGGGACTTTACCCAGCTCGCCACGGACGCCGCCAACGTCAAGAGTGCTCTGGACTCTGGCACCCAGCAAATAACAGCCACGACGCCCATCACAGCCCAAGACGCCGTCACTCTCCAAAGCTCCCTGTCACCTGTTCAGTCAACCGCCTCAAGCCTTGTCACCGATCTCAATGCCAAGAAGTCGCAATTTGAACAGGCCAGTCTCTGCCAGATTGTTCAGCAACAAACACAGGGCATTTCGACCTCGGCCAATGCCCTCATCAACGCCACAGTTTCAAAGATTCCTGCGAATTTGCAAGCGGTCGCGGGTACACTCACTGGCCAGTTCACCGGCCAGCTTCAGGACACCTCTCTCAACTTTGCTTCTGGTAACTGCACCAACGCTGGTGGAGTCGGAGCCTCCTTCAGTAACAGCTCTGCATCCACAACTCAAACTGGCACCAAGTCTGCTGCCTCAACTCAAGTAGCGAGTGTCTTCGGTCTCGTCCTCGCTGGTGCTGCCAGCTTCTTCATCCTATGAGGTGCTACTTCGGGTCACAACTTGATGATGGAGTAACGGGAAGGGCATTCTGTACGAGGAACCTGCATTGTATTTGGACTGCTTCACTGGTTTTGTTTCGCTTGGAAGCCGTGGCAAGTTTGGCGTGAAAAGGCTAATTAGCTGTAAAGACTGTCGAATGATACTAGCCCCCCTGTCTCTTTAGAACTACATGTGGACATAGATACCGCCGTCAATAAATTGAGGCCGGCCTCGCCATCACCTTTTACGCAGAACTACCTTTATTACTGTGACTGTGAACTCGATATTACCAGGTAGTCAACATCTGAAAAGTCTACTGAGCCAGCCCTTCGTGGCTGGCTTGCCACTTAGATCTTCATCCCCACACATCATCTAACAACAGTTATTTCAGTACCCTTTTCGTAAAGGCCTTTGGACCGTAAGGTTCTAGACACAATCGAAAGTGACGCAGCCTGTAAATCCACGCCCCGACCTGGAACCCTGCGCCTTATTGGTTTGTACTGGGAGGATGAAGCATTCTTTTGCCTCGTCGCTGCGGTGGCGTCCATTCTGGCGCCAAATGCTTGAACATAGACGTCCGTATACAGAAGAGTCCTGAAGACGATACTTTCATAGCAAATATTTGTGGGATTCAGAAGCATCGTGAGTTCAACTTAGATGTTCCTACTGTATTGACCCTGGCTTCTCGCCTGGTATATGCCTACAGCCTACCCTGTTTCTGTGAACTCATCACGAATTTGACTACGAACATGGCCAGCCTCGTCCGTCCATTCCAACCGTACCGTCTGGGTAACTTTGATTGCTTCGTCCTTATTCTGTGCAGTCGAGTCATTCGGGGGACGGCACACCTCCTTGGGTTCTCCGGGCCGGCTGTAGACAGCAACTGCAGCAGGTCCACACCTGCCTCCAGCATCGAGATGCTGCAATGACAAGTCGAAATGCTTCTCAAAGCTATTTCTCTCGTGACCTTTCAACTCAACCTGATTGTCTTCCTTCACCAGGTGACTTTGTCTGTGATCGCTAGAGTCGAATGTTCGGTAACCACTTCCGGTGAGTGCGGTTTGAGTGTGTATTTTAGACTTGAAAAAGCGGTCCCAAATTGGTTTGTAGGTTGGGATTGATCCGCAGAGGATTATCACGGTCAGCTCGAGTGAGACCTACATATATAAAGTATATGTCGACTATTTCACAATATCAGTCAGCAGTCAGCAGTGTTCTCAAGCGAGCTCCTAAATAGACTGTTGCCATCTAGCGCGAGGACCTGAGGAAAATGGAAAGGTGAAGCAGGGAAGTGTGAGAGCGCTGGCCAACTCTCCAAATAGCATATGTTGCGTAGCCTTGATGACGTTTCAGGGAAAAGGTAGAAAGGTAAGAAAGTACAAACCCATGTAAAATCTGATCTTTCTGGGCACCGACATCTTGCCGGTGCCACTGGGGATAATTCCAAATGTCTGAGTAGCTTGGTGAAGCATGAGAACATATTTTGCATGTGAAGGTGGTTAGACATACTGAAAATATCTTGTTCCACCATTCACACCAATGATAATGACCATGATTGCCCAGGTGTACAACCAACGTAACTTGCCTGGCTTAGTGTTAACTTCCATTATGAGAGTTGATCGATACTCGAAGGCTCTGATAGATACAGAATTGGAAGCCTACCAAAGTGAATAGCATGATCCAATCATCCCAACCATATCTCCGCTGCCCTCTTAACATTGACCGAGACCAGAATCGCAAGGCAACAACAATCAGACATGTAACGCACTGAATAGTCCATGCTGTAATAAAAGAGACTCTATGGTCAATATCGGGAGAATGGCCTCGGTTTGTCGGTACGAATATACTGGCAGTGACATTACGACCTTGGAACGTGAAGGGGGTTAGCTTCGAGTGTTGGAAGTGGGATCCAGCGTTGGCAAGAATGAAAAGATGGACTAAGGGTCAGGTGAAAACGCATTGAAAAGCAAGAAGCATGCTACAACACGACATGATGATGCAACTTTAGAAGGTGAGGTTTATTTGATGGGTAGGTATTCTGCACTCCTAATTATGTGGCCTATGGCTTTTCCAGATCTCTGCGGCGCACTGATAGCTTCCAGATCGAGGCGTCCTCCCACCATTTTTAAAAGGGGGCCACATACACTACATCTAGCCACAAGATTTGTGAAGAATCTGGGTCCTGACTCCTTCAGCCTTGTTGTGCGATTTAGTGCTAGTGAGAAACAGCAATACAGGGTGCAGACCAGAACCAAATCCCCGGCCCATCCATGGATGTTCCCAAGTGCCGGCTGAATATAGCCAGAACAGCCTAAGGTACTTTATACTGCATACAATGTATCTGATAGTCAGTTATTGAACCAATACAAATAACTGGGAGGATTTGTTAGTGCGAATGATGAGCTTTTGGTGACAACCTCCTAAGAGTGCTATAAGCCCATGGCCCACATGTGTAGACTGAAGGATCTTGTCATTGGGACAGCTGCAGACAGAGTGCTAGTGCCATCAATCACACTTAGCTGGGACCTAACCAACAAATTCTGTAGCTTGGCATTTGTGTGTGTCTGGGCACCGTCACAATTCAGGAGTAGCAAATGATGTTGTGCCGCAGCTTGTAACTCCACGCCGCAGCTTGCCACGCTGCGCCTTTTTTGGTTGCAACAAGAGGAAACTCTTCCACAAAGCCTGCCACAAGTACCCTCGCAGCATATTTCTACCTGAGACGCGTGTACAGGGCAGCAGGGATTAGTGAAAGCCTTGGCCATGAAGCTTCGTCCACACTCTGATCTTCATAGTTGGGTCAGCGTTGCAGCAGATGATCTCCTAGTCAAAGATACAGAGATCCTCCAATTTTATGAGCTGAAAGGAATGACTGTATATACGCTAGCAAATTTTAAAAACGGTTGGCCGCCTTGGCATGGCTAGCAATACCGTGACTTGTTCACAGGGTGGTGCTAACCCTACCGCCATCACCATTATGAAATGAGAACAAAGGTGTGTCTCCTTGTGGTATAACAAAGCTGAACCTCCAGGTCAAGTATAGCAACAAGGGCTATTCATCATTCCTATTACATGCTATACAGATTGCTGAGGTCATCGTGAAAGGCTTTGTCGAAACTATGGCTACTGATCTGCAGGACCTCGCGTCCTTAGTCACCAAACTTGAGGACCTGGCAGCTCAACCAGAGAAAGTTTTTGATCTCAAGGATCAAGTCCTCCGGTCAAGACTCCGAGAGGTGGGCCGCAAGCTCAGCTATGCAATGGAAACGCCCCTCGACTCTACACGCAGGCTGAATTCCACTGTAAGTCGCTATCTGACAGATTTGGACAGGATCTGGCACCTTGACTGACTCCACCTCAGCCATTGGAACTCCCTCTAGCCTTGGTTGGCATAGAAAAGGGAATTTTCGACGCTTTAGCATGCGAAGCTGGCACCCTGAGTAATGCCCAATTGGCGAAGAAGACTCACGTTGACCCTGTCCTAATGAGTATGTAACCGCCTTTCGTATGCCTCGGTCTCTTCGTGGCCGGCTGATACGTGGACCTAGAACGTCTACTACGTTTCTATCAGGCTAACCATATGATTTCACAACCTGGACCCGACTCTTACGGCGCCAACAACTTCACGAAGGCCATGACAACAACGGTGGGGCGTTCAGGAGTGGAGTACTTGTGAGTAGTTAACAAACTACTCCCCTGATATCTGCTGAACATCTTGTCTCCAGCTTTGAAACGGTTCTACCGGCGTTCACTGCTCTTCCTCAATACTTGCGGGACACTGGCTACAAGAATCCAACAGATCCAAATAATTTGGCCTGGCATGTTGGGCACAAGACTGACCTGAATGCATTCCCATGGCTTCTCGCTCATCCCCGTCAGATGGAAGTCTTCATGCAAGTAAGTATCTTCAACCTGATCTATAAGTTTCTTGACCATAACTCATACACCATATTGCCTTTGCAATTTGAGGAGAGTATTTGTCTTTGTCATCAGCTGAATTGGAATATTGAAAGGCCATGACAACGTTGAGGGAAGGTATGACGGAATGGTTCGATGCCGTCGACTTTAGCGGGGAATTTCTGAGTGACAAGGAATCGGACCACTCGACACCTCTGTTCGTCGATGTAGGCGGCGCCATGGGTCACCAATGCATTGCTTTCAAGCAGAGGTACCCTGATCTCAAGGGGAAAGTCATCGTCCAGGATCAGCCACAAGTTATCAGCCAGATCCGAGCGAGCCCTCTGCCGGGATTCGAGGGCATTGATGCTATGGCACATGATTTCTTCACGCCGCAACCCATTAAATGTGGGTAATTGAATTATTTGTTTCGTGAGACTGTCGTTAACAGCGCGACAGGGGCCCGGGCCTACTATCTCAGATTGATCTTCCACGACTGGCCAGATCACAAGGCCATAGAGATTCTTACACACCTCAGAGAGGCTATGGGAGAGACTTCCTACCTTTTGATCGACGACACGGTCCTATCTGAGCAAGGGGCGCCATGGAAAGCAGCGTTTTTGGACATGACTATGATGGCTCAACTTGGAGCCCAGGAGCGGACGAGGCCTGAATGGGAATCCCTTCTGGACCGGAGCGGTTTCAAGATTCAGAGAATCTGTGAGTATGCTCAGGAGACTCAAGAGTGTCTCATTGTTGCAGTGACATCGTGAGAGTTTCTTCCAGTCAGCTGCCTGTCATCCTCGACGAAATATCGGCACCAGGGTGGCTCGTGGAGGAAACGGCTTGCAGATAAGCACAGTTCGATGAATAATGACTGCGGCATATGTTGCGTCCAGAATCTTCAATGTTCTTCATTTATATTAGCTCAGTCAACTTGGTGTTCACAACTAAATGGTATCGGCAACATTCCTTGCAACCCGGAAACGCTCGTTATCATCAAATTATAATCATTCCGGCCTGCTTAAAATGAGTTCAAAGAGCTTCACGCTGAGCTACCTTATCTTGTGGTAGCCTGTAACTCCACGCCGCAGCTTGCAACGCTTCGTCTTATTTGGTTGCAATATCATGAAGCACAGACTGTGCCCACATGGCTTTCCATACAGTACACTCTCATCATATCGCTACCTAAATACACATCTGGGTAATACGTGTACAGGACAGCAGGGATTGATGAAAGTTTTGACAAGTAAAGCTTTGTACACATCCTGATTTCGCAACGTCGGGTCAGCCTCATTGGAGTAGTAAAAATTGAATAAACTGATTCACTACAATACTGGGACAACTCATACGACACTACCCGGCGCAAAGGGCGGCCTTTTCCCAGCTTTAACCAAATCTACTACACTCTTCGTCGACGTCTCCCGGACATGCTCCTTCTTGAGCTTTCCAAGCAACTGGCAATGTGTGTAAATGAACAGTGCCCCAGACAGCAGTAGCGTGGTGCCTTCAATGCCGAGACTCACATATGCGGCGACACTGAACCACATGTTGTCCTGTATATCAATGATGACCAGGCTTCCGATAAGGCCCGCAAGAGAGTTGAGAATCAAGGGCAAATAAATCCGATTTATAAGCCATATATAATTCCGGCGCCAGCACAAAGCGAGCCAGAGCATACCGAGTGATCCGAGGCCGAACATTGTACACGAGGCTACGAGGAGCCCTACAGAGGGTATGGGTCTATAGGAGGCGGCGACAGGCGTGGACGCTAGAGTGCCGCCCTTGACGTGCTCTAGCGTGGGTTGGTACCCCGCTCTGCTGCAGAAGTTGGCGGGCGCTAGGATGAAGGCCAGCAGAATCATCCAGGCGAAGACGTTAGAGAGGATGTTGTGTATCCGGGGGATGCGCTCGGTACTCAGGGCCATGTTCATGTAGCGGGTCTGGAAGCTCGCATTTCGCTGGTGGTAGAGCGGAGCATTGGACGGCCGTGGAGGACTGGGCGGTGGAAATCGGGGTGAGAGTGGGTGAGGGGCCAAGTTGTCGGCAGTTGGTCCTCGTGTACGTGGGCTCACAGGGGCGTCGTCTGTGAGGGTCGGGGTTGTGCTGCTACTGCTGCTGCTACTGCTGCGTCTGCTGTATACACTGGCGGGAGGTGGAGGCAGCGGTGCGTTGCGAGGTCGGGTGTATGTGCTAGTCAGGGCTGGATTTGGCTCCTCTTGTGACATGCTGGCGGGTTTTTGTGAGTCTTGTTGTGGTGGCTGCTGGACTTGCTGTTCTGCGAGCTGGGTGATGGGCTGTCGGGGGAGCGGCCATTGGGGCGTAGGAGGCGAACTGGAATGGCCTGTGGAAGGACGCCAGATTGGTGTGTTTCTTGCTTTGTTTGGAAACAGCCAACTTTTTCTGCCCTCTTTACTACGCCTCTTCGAATTCGGAGGGGTAGGGAACTGGAGGAGAGGTTGTTGTGAGGGACTCGGGTACTTGGGCGTGACCGGAATGGGTGCCAGAGAGCCGGATTGTCGGTTCATCATGGCTGGGCCGATGATTTGTTGATTCTGAAGATATGTTGTTGCTTTCCAGTACGATCAGGTTTTATCCACAGTCCACGTTGAAGATCAGAAACCGAACTTTATTGCTTCTCGGCGGAGGGGTGAATGATATTGAAAGCAGTCAAGCAGCAGGACGGCCAAACCAAGTAAAGAGGAAGACACACGTCCAGTCAAAGTGGAGTGCTCTTTATTATAGTGCAGTCCTTGATGGAAGGCTGACAGGCCAGCCGATTGCAACTATTGGGGCCAGGATCTATAGAGAGGATCCTTCATGTGTCGATGAGGTGAGAATGCCCGGAAGGGGCTGATTGCGGGCAAGACTAGTGAAGCGAGGGATTTTGAGGATTGTGCGAGGGGACCGACTTCAATACTTATTGAAGGAGACAAGATCAGGCTGTGCGTCGCTATGTATTCATCACAGTGGGTGCAGACGAAGGGACCACCAACAGATGGGCAAAGGCTTTGATGCCGGGGGCCAGCTGAGACGTGGTGATGAATGCTCTTATCACAAGGCATTGGCTGCAAACGACTCAAGAACCTCGAGAGCGGTTGGTGAGATGGGACATGAGGCCCAACAAGTCTCGGCGAGACCTTGTCTTGGCCTGCTTGCGAAGAATAATAGATGAGGATTGTGGCTTTAGCCTCGAGATCATGGTGAGATTCAAGGCCGAGCCGCACCAAAGGCGTGTGGCACAGCTCATTTGTACAGGATGGATGCTGGAAAAGCATATGTAAAAATACCTAGGTAACAAGTGATAAATTATCTGGGAAACGTATGCACCCAAGTGTGCTTGATGGGTTCAAAGATGGAGGGTGGGGGTGGGGCGGATGGCTGCATATATAAATAGGTGAGTGGGTGTAGGATCTGGGTCTGGCTCAATTCTCTGCCAGATATTATGTAAGACTGGTGAGGTCTAAATACGTGCATGGTCATACAGTACAGTATATACCTAGGAAATACACAAAGAAGGCTCTGCGCACTTGCATGTTGCTGTCCGATCTCTTATTACTGAGTTGCACTGGTCCTCAGTATTGTGCTGCACAGTTCCCATTGCATCGGTATGCATGCGCCTGGGCTTGGTTCATATCCTACCCTGTACCACATACCTACTGATAAGTATATCCTTGGTCATATGTTGGAAATCTTGTATGGGACGGATAAACTAGATGGGGAAACACAAAATAAAGTCAAGTCATATTGCTTAAAAAGTCACAATAAAAACCACCCGGTGTCGGGTAACCTTGGCGTCCTGAAAGATCCCACAGTACTGACTGCGGTATGCCTAGTAGACGAGGTTATTTGCACCTTGACTAGGTCAACCAAACAAAGTATACCTTTTCATTCTTGATGATTTAAATACGGAAACTGCATTGGCCCTGCAGCTGGCATTGATTCGGCCATCATAACAGACTTACACTAACAGTGTGAGATTTCCTTCCCATTTCCAACAGTATCAGTTCTTAGGGCGACCCCATATATTTTCAGTCATGAGCGCGAAGTAACTCCAGGTATGGTCTAGAGGAAGTGTCAGTCAGGTTGGAGACGGACCTCGAGAAACGGTCTGAGCATTCGTGAAGAAGCTTGTAATCAATTCACGCACTAAACCCCTTCAGGTGGCACTTTGCCGATCGGGTCCCCCCGGCCTGCCAATCACTGCCTTCTCTCGACTTTTAGGTGGGCCCGCTAACGGCAGCGACCTTTCAGAGCAAGAGCAAGAGCAAGAGCAAGATCCCAGACCCCACCTTGGGCTTTCCATCTTGAACCGCTATCCGAACTTCCTTCAACTTCAACCTCTTAAGCCCCGTTCACAACCTCAACAACACTCTGCCGAAGCAGCTACTGCCTGCAAGCCTCTCTTGTCAACACTCCACTACCTTAATCAACATCTCCATACGACCGAACCTCCCCCAGAGCTGCACATCACATGGCCAACCATGGGCTCATCCCAAGATCACCAAGGCCAAGAAGGCCTTGATGCTGGGGACCAGGTTAGGAATCCATACATTTGGTCCAACACCCACCACGCCTCGCCCCATACACTACACCTGCTGTCACCACCACCTACAGGATCCGATCACCTTCTCCTAGACCTCCCAGAGTCACTGCCTGAGCTCCCTCGCCACTCCCCCACGCCTGGTCTGGGCTTTGATCCTAACATCCACTTCCCTCAGTCTCGCAATACTAACCCTACTACTTTGCTGGGACAGGACCCGGCCTTGACCCATCAGCTCTTTCCTACCCAGAGCGCGAGTATATCCGACGATCCTAATTCATCCGTCCCCGCTATAGCTTCCACTGCCGCACTCGCCTCTATCCAGCCACCGATTGCTGGTTGGACCGACGGCTTTACCGCACCGCAAGATGCTCTTCCACACACTCCGTACGGAAACCAGTACGCCAGTCTTTGGAGGAATGGACCCTCCAGCCCCCAGTTGCAATTCATGTCGGCAGAGAACGGCGGCTGGGGTCTTGATGACGGCAACGACGACGGCAACGATGATGGCGATGGCAATGTCGCCCGTAAAGAATTCCCAGATGCCTTTGGAACGATAGTTATGCCCGATGCCGTCTTTGTCATCACAACTCGTACTGTTCTGATTGGGAGAGATGTGCAGGCTTTTAAAAAGTACAAGAGCATACATCAATACCAACAACGCGTCTCTGCCGCCCTCGAACAGGGTCTGCCCCCACCCAGTCCGCCAAAAGCCGTCCGTCGCAATGCCCATGGATCCTTTATCAGTGAAGAGGGAGGGATTCTAGGTCCCGAGGACGAGGCACCCAACCCCGCCAAGAGGCGCAAGATTAGCGCATCTGGAGACGCCTCAGACCAACGGCGCGTCACTCCAGACGAGCAGGAGCAACATGAGCGAATTATCAGCCGTCGAGAGTACCTGGACCATACCCCTGGGGCGGTGCCTGTAGATGTCAGCAAGCTGAGACCTCCAGAGAATGTAATCGCCAGGCTTGATATCCATGGGCGAGGCCCAGACCATTTTGCCACTACCAAGGGTATTTCAAGGGAACACTTGAAAATCCAGTACAACTCCAAGAGAGATCTCTGGGAAGTCCATGGGCTTGGTAGGAATGGATTCTTCTGTGAGGACAAATTGTACCAAAAGGGTCAGAGTGTCCCGCTTTATAGCGGTGCTCACCTTCAGATCCAGAATATTCAGATGGAATTCCGTCTCACCAACGTTCCCGATGGAAAGTTCCGCCCGGAAGTTGCTTATTCAGAAAACGGAAAGTCTATGAGCTTCGATTTTGTCTCCTCTCAACATGGGCAGGTTGATACCAGCGACTCCGAGGACGGCTCTGGCAAGGAAGGAGAAAGTCGTCTCGGAAATGGTCGAGACTACGAAGACTCAGACGCAGACATGGACGATCCTGATGCCGAGGAGCCGACGCCAGACGGAGATGATATGGACGGAATCAGAGAAACTGTCGAGTCTGACCCTGCCAGTGAGCGTCAGAAGCTTGAGGGAAGTCCAGATGATGCCGATCAGCTTTCACAAGTGCCGTTCGCCCCTAAGAAACGCGGACCTGGACGGCCTCCAAAGAATGGAGTCATGTCGAAGAGACAGGAACGTGAGCTAAGAAAGCAAGCTCAGGAAGCCGCCAAAAAGAATTTGCCGCTGCAAGAGCCTGGCGAACAACCCCAAAAGCGCAAGGTCGGTCGACCCAGGAAGCATCCTCTTTCCGAAAGCGCAGATGGCCAGGGCGAGAAGCGCAAGTACAAGCCACGAAAGCCGAAGGGCGAAGACGGCGAAGAGGAGCTGGAAGGAGAAAAGCCGGCAAAGGAGAGGTCGCAAAAGCACAAGACACCACCATTGGAGTTGAAGAGAGAGGATTTCACCGAAGAGCAATTGCAGAAGCCCACCAAAAATTACCAGCTGTTGATCGACGAAATTATGTCTGCCGCCCCCGAGAAAGGCTACAGTCTCAAGCAGGTCTACAAAAGAATACAGGAGAAATGGCCTTTCTTCTATTTCTGTGTCGATACCAAGGGATGGGAGAGCAGCGTACGACACAACCTCCTCGGGAGCGAGTGCTTCAAAAAGATCGACGGTAATTGGCATCGCGTTGCCGGTGTACCTCTGGAATCCGGAAAGAAGCGCAAGCCCAGTGACTCCACCGCAGATCCTCGACCAACTGGGATGTACAACGGTTATACTCATCCATATCAGCATTCTCCAGCTGGTCAGCCTCATGGTCATCAACCTATCACGCATTCATCGGGGCTTGGGCAGCCGAATCTACCACCCCGTTACCCTCCCGCTGGCCAGGCCTATCAAATTCACCAGGGTCCGAACCCAAACAATGGCCAGGCCAGCGGTCCACCGAATGCACAAGGGCCCCCGCGCCCTGGTTTCCCCATTCAACAGGCACAGACGCCGATGCCAGCGAACACATATACGACTGCTGGTGGACCACCGAGACCACAGTACCCTGGGCCCCAACCGCCGGCGTACAATCCGGCATACGGCAACAGGACGCAACCGCCACGTCCTGTGGTGCCTGGGCCTGCTGGACCTCATGCCGCAACTAACACTGCGCAACGCCAACCGATGGTCAAGCCTGGCTCGATGCCTCAGTCACAGCACGCAATGCCGGTTTCTCATGCGACCTCTACACTCAACATGACGAGACCTGCTCTGCCTCCACAGTCACAGCAACCTGTGCAGCGCACTACCACCCCAGCACCTTTACCACCGATCATCATGCCTCTGCTGAAAACGTTCATCCGAGAATTCCGAAGTGAGCTCCTGAAACAGCTCAATGCTAAAGGTGAAGGCAAGCGTTCAGAGGCAATTGCCATGTCTGCAATCAATCGCGGGCTGGGTTTGACCAATCGAAGTCTCGTCCCGGACAAACAAAATTACGAGAAGCCTATATTGGAAATCTTTGCAAAGCACAAGATGACCTTCCCCCAGCGCCTAGCCAAGGAGATGGCAAAGACGACGCCTGCTGCAGTCACTCCCACTGCAACGAGGATTCCTCCTGCTGTCGCGAAAACTCCCCAGCCTGGTGCGCTTCCACAAGCTGCCTTGCCTCAGCCTCCGTCAAGCGCGGCGGTACCTGCAAAACCCGACGTTCAGGCCAATAAGTCCGTTGTTGCCAATGATGCTGTAATAAATGGAAATGCGCAGGGATCAAGTGCTACGGGAGCCCTCAAGCCTGTATCTGATCCTGCTGCACCTGCCGCAAACAAGCCTGCATCCACAGGACCCGCGTCGAACACACCCACCCCGGCTGCTACGGTGCAAGCGACATCTGGTTCAACTGCTCCTAAAGTGACCGTGTCCCCGTCAGCCACATTAGCAAGTCCATCTGGTGGGATTGTCTCGAAGCACACAGTCAACCCTGAGCCCCCTGCCAATGGACAGGAACCCGCCTCTGTTGGCGTTACGGCAGATCCATCAACTATGACGAGCAGTGCGACGGCCAAACCTGATGCCACGGGCCCTACTTCAGCTGTGACTGCGTCCCCGAGTGACCCGGTGCACAAGCCCACTGATCCTAGCCATACTGGTGCTAACGCTGCATCGTCCGGGCAGACAGCCACCTCTGGCAATCCATCTCAGGGCTCATCTGCGCCACAAAGTGCTGGTGCCCAAATTGCTAGTTCGAGTGCTCGGGCGACTCCAAGTACAGCTAGTCCAAAGCCTGATGTGGCGCCGCCTGCTACGAATGCACCAGTGACTGCTGCACCTGCTCCTTCCCGACCAGCTTCTGCCGCTCCATCTCCAAGTGTACCTGCAACTACTCCGAATCCTCCCACTAGACCTGTGGTTGGAGCATCCGCCACCACAACATCTTCAGCTGCGGCAAATGCCAACTTGGGTGCTGCCCGACCGTCGCCCTCCATTGGTGCCTCTTCTGCGAAAGCAGCAATTCCCGGTGGACCGAGAGCAACGCCAACCAGAACTGGAAATTCGGCCACACCTGAGAATGTCCGAGATATCCAGCTCTTGGAGCCAAAGCTGGTCGAGCTGATCTTGAACTTCAAGTCAACCATATTGCCGACCCTCGCAGGCAAGCTTAACGAGCTCTTGAGCGAATCGCTGATCATGAGTGCTGTGAATCGGCAGCTGGGCTTCACGGACGAGTCATTTGTGGAAACCACAACGGAGCTACAGAAGAAGAATTTTGCAGAGGCGGAGAACGCTCTGATGTCGCATTTGGAAACCAGATTCAACCAGTACAGAAGGGAAAGGGAGAGAGACAGGGCTAGTCAGCGGTAATCCCGAGACTAGGCCTGTCTCTGTCCATCGTCGATGCATGATCACGAGCACCCCTTGCTGTGAGGGCCTTCGTTTCAGGTAGTTTACGTCATGAGGCAGGAGGCCACAAGGTCAGCCCTCAAGATTGGTTTGGGCGGCTTCACTTGCACTCAAGTGATGAGGGGTGGCTCAATTTGAAGTAGCATCTTAGGCAGAACAAATGTAAATGATTCTGTCAAAGTCACTCAGGCGGCTGCAAATGCGGTGATGAGTATAAGTATTCATTTTACCGTTGCTGAGATTTTGGTTCGTCAGTCACTGCTTGAACTTGACGTGCGACTATACCACATTCAAGGTCGAGGCTGCCATTATACATGGGCCTCACACAGTTGTTGTAGACGATTCGTCAATCTTGATACCGAACGTCGACTCAGCCATGCCGTAACTCTGTGCCACAGCCTCACTCGCGTATACACGCATTTGCTTCTCGTACGCCGCGGTTATACCTTCCTGGAACCCACCAGCCTCACCAATCAACTTACCCAGCAGAGCTGAGTCTCTCACAGCTGTGTTGGCGCCTATGCCACCCGCAGGCGTCATAGAGTGCACTGCATCGCCAATGACCGTCACCCTCGGTTCGTTGGGCCACTCTGGCACCCCCGACGGGGTCGAGCAGGTGATTTTCCAGAAGGCCGCCTCATTTTCGATCATGTCCTCGAACAGCGGCTTCACGCGCGGGTGCCATGCGGAAGTGAGCTCTTTGGCAATGTCGGCCGCCGCCTTTCCGACTATGGAGTAGTCATCGTTAGGCGCGTTGATCACACCTGGCTGCCCGCCCATGGTCCAGCCAAACTGGACGTTTGGGTCGTCCATATCGCCGGCGCGGACATTTGTTATGGCAAAGACTTTCCCATCAGACCGGCTCTCGTCGTAGAGACGGAACACGCCCTCGCCCAGACCTTTGAACGCAGTCGTGCGTGCTTGGCCGTGGATGCCGCGGGCCCCTGTGTCGAACACCTTGAGCTTCCCGCCCGAGAGCTGCTTGGCGACTTCGGAGCGGATGCCCTCGCCGCCGATCAGCATCGAGCCCTCCTCGGACTTGGTCCCGTCGGCAAAGATGGCCCTGACGCCGTTTGGGGTAAGTTCATAGCCGGTGACTTGGCGGGCCCATTGCACGTAGTCCTCGCATCCTTCCATGAACAGTTTCCGCATCTCGCCGCGGGCGATGCCGATAATCTTATTGTCACGGCTGCCCAGGCTCTCCTGGGTCACGCTCTGGTGTTGGGTTGTCTCGCCCGTGAGCGCGTTGATGGCGGCAAACCCGGCGCCGCCCGTCTTGCCGCACGCATCCCAGAATTTCAGCCAGGCTGGAGCGTCGGGCCCGCCCAGGACAGACTCGATGGCGTCGAGACCCTCCTTGGAGAGGCGCAGACGGTAGCCTTGGCCTCGGAAGGAGATATTGGCGTCACGTTCGAATATTTGGAAGGGGATGTTGGATAGTCGGAGGGAGCGGGCCAGCAGGAGGGAGGCGAGGCCAGCGCCGGAGATGAGAATTGGTTTTTGAGCCATGACATACAGGAATAAATGTTGTTTATATGAGTATAGGTTAAAAGCGCAGTAATCTACTTGCTTTGTTCAAGGCACTTTGCTGGTTCAATTTGTATTTGGTTATGATAGATGCGTCACATATTCAGCTGTCATCCCTCATTAGTGGTGCTTAGAAATTCACTTGAACTTCGCAATTCCAGTTGTCCCGTCAGCGAGACACAGGTGGACGGGCAAGGACAGAAGCCTCGCCCAAAAAGCACATTCATCGTTCTTGAAACGGGATGGCCTGAAGTCTTGCGATGCAAATATTCTCTCAGGATTACTTAGGAGTTGATCTACGTGAAATACTTCGTTGGAGGATTGGCAATTATGGCAGGCATCAATCCCGAGGCATGGTATCGGTTACATGCAACAGCTTTGAGTCATCATCAACCACACCATGTTGATCAGATGGAGTTAGGACTTAATACAAGCCATCGGCTTTAGGAGTAATGATTTGTACCGCCGCCACACACAACAAAGGCGAAACACACCAGACCTGGATTGCAGTAAAACTCAACTAGGCGATAACATGTCCACGGAGAGAGTAATACCGCCCAGCAAATACCAGAACTAGTGGGCACATGATCTCATCCAAGTCTGACTATTTTGGGCTTTGTGCCTGGATAGTCAGCGCCGACGGACACGGCGATGCTGGCGACGAGCTTCTTCCTAATCTCCTTCTTTTCGCCGCATCTGGCGTTTGACGTTCAATGTGTGAGCTGAGATTCCTCTGTCCGCTAGATCATAGTAGAGGGGTCCGCAGTGGGGCATTGAACTATCTCAGTCTCGGACTAGCGATAACAACAAAGTTGGGAAGAGCCGACACTGGCATCCCGGTCGCGTCCTAGCCAAGCCGTCTTGTTAGCAGCGAACCCTTGGTAACGTCATCTATGGAGCTGCCCAAGCGCATGGTTTGCCGAAGAGCTCCGGAAGGACATATATAAGAGAGGACAGCTAGGGAAGCTTGCGGATTTGCCTCAGCATCTCTCGCTGTCCATATTCAAGTCTTCCATCCCACAGTCCACTCACCTTCGTGCATCTTCCTTCTACTTTTCTCTGTATCCTGTACACCGCAACGCGAGTCAAGCGTCTTTTATACTCAACATCCATCAAGACCCCAACCTCCTCACCATGGCAGCTCCTAAGTTTGAAGGCTGGCTGGGCAAGTCGCCCGAGTCTATCAAGGGCAAGATGGAGTGGGGCGCCTACGAGCCCAAGAAATGGACCGAGGACGACGTCGACATCGAGATCAGCCACTGCGGTGTGTGCGGCTCTGACTTGCACACCTTGAAGAGTGGATGGGGCGAGACTCCTTATCGTATGTCAACCCTGTTCAGGCTGTCTCAATTCCCACCCATAAACCCCCGCCTTTCATCTCCAATCATTGCTGATGCGATTTCCTCAATATAGCCTGCGTTGTGGGCCACGAAATCATTGGCAAGGCTGTGCGCGTTGGCAAGAACGTGAAGCATGTCAAGATCGGCGATCGCGTCGGTGTCGGTGCCCAAGCCCGGAGCTGCTTGCAGTCCGACTGCATCGAGTGCTCAACCCACAAGGAGTCGTACTGCCCGCGCGGTATGGTCGGCACGTACGGCGCCGTCTACCCGGGCGACGAGGGCAAATCGTACGGCGGATACGCCGACTACAACCGCACCAACGGCCACTTTGTCGTCCCCATCCCCGAGGGTCTGGCGAGTGAGGACGCCGCGCCCATGATGTGCGGCGGTATCACCGTGTACTCACCTTTGAAACAGAACGGGTGTGGGCCCGGCAAGACGGTCGGCGTGGTCGGCGTCGGTGGCCTGGGTCATTTTGCGGTGCTGTTTGCAAAGGCCTTGGGCGCAGACAAGGTTATTGGCATCAGCCGGCGAGCGGACAAGAAGGAGGATGCGCTCGCTCTTGGCTGTGATCAGTACATTGCCACGGCCGAGGACCAGGATTGGGCCAAGCAGAACGCCCGCGTGTGTGACTTGATCATCAGCACGGTTTCCAGCGCCAAGATGCCCCTGACCGAGTACCTCTCCCTGATCAAGGTGCACGGCACGTTCATCCAGGTCGGCGCACCCGACGGCGGCGAGCTGCCTCCCCTCAACGCATTCACACTCATTGGCGGGGGTGTCAAGGTTGGTGGCAGCGCGATCGGTAGTCCATCCGGGGACATCCCCGAAATGCTGCAGCTGGCGGCCGAGAAGAAGATCAAGCCGTGGGTCCAGCAGGTGCCCTTGAAGGAGGCAAATCAGACCGTTGTGGACATGGACGCAGGCAAGGCGCGATACCGCTATGTGCTGGTGAACGAGAATTACGGCAAGCACTAGATGTGTGTGTGTGTTGTGAGTCCTCTGCAGAATAGGAGCAGGTGGATTGGTTAGTTGGAATCTAAAATGGGAGCGGATAGATACGACAAAATTTATGAACTTGAAGCTTGTTCATTTGCTGAAAAACATCAGATGTCTGTGTCCAGATTATTCGAGGCGTGCACACAGTCATTTCCAACTCGATAGCCTGGCCACCTGGGCAGCTATTGCAAAACCCCACTCCGGGTGCAGTCATGCTAGCAGCCCTGAGCACAGCTCGACAGATCTGAGCCGGTATTCTTATCATTGTCGTATATTGAGGCTTTAAAAGGAGGGGTGGGAGAATTGAAGGAGAAATTATAATGACGGTCGTCGGGAGATGGGTCGTCGTCCTTTTTGAGTAAGCCAGCCAGCCATCAGGGTTCTTGTCTGCACGACATTGCTGAGCCGCATTGGCGCATTCGGGGGAGAGCGGGTGGAGATTTAACAGGCGGGACTAGGATGATCATTCTTCGGAACATATTGTCTTGGGCTATAAACTAAATGCTTTGCCTTGCCTTTAAGGTTCGCAATTCCTCGGGGACGACGGACTTATGAACTCGCAGCACAGTTATAAGGCGGGTTGAATTTCAGTTTGCTCGTGGATACCACAGTCCGACTTAGGTTCAGCTACGTCCTATATCCTTCTGGGGATCTAAGACGCTCGAGGCTGAGCCCAAGCGAAGGCGCATCAGCGGCCACTTTTCTTGGATTTCCGCCTGCCAATTTCGCTACAGAGCAAATTTAAAGCATATAACACGAATTCCTCCCCAAGATCATGTGCATGCTCGTGGCAGAACGTAACCCAACACTCAATCTAATGATTCCGTACGCTACCTTGAGACAGCTTTGAAGACGTCTAAACTGCCAGAGGAAGGACTCCTTGAAATGTGGCGGAATTGTGTATGAGACGATTGGACCATCAAACCTGTCACATAATTTTCACTTTTAATGACTTCACAACGCTCTTTAGCGGATGTCACGGACTGATTTGATGAAGCGTTTGTACTATACTGTTGACATTGACTTGAAAAGAAAAGACTAGCTAGTAAGTTGTGTCACAGCCCTGATGGATGCGAGCATCTAGCCCTAAGCCTGAACAATGCCGATATCATATACATATCCACCCGTAGATACAAACTCTGTGAAGTCTTCCCCTCGTCCTTGGCCAACGGTGCCAGACACACTCCGTCAAAACTATAGGAAACAAGAGCGGAAATGGGAAAAGAGAAAAAAAGGAAACAAAAAAAGAAGCAAAGAAATGTAAAAGAAAAAAAAAAGAAAATTGAAAAAGTCCCAGCAATATCTTCCACCAGAGCCCGTCCGTCCTGCTTAGTTCAACGCCTCGCACTCAACAACAGACTTTGCCATCCTAGCCACCACAGCCGTCTCGCAGGTCGAGAAGCCCGCCACCACAAATGCCGTGGCAGCGCCGCCAGTGCCGACCTCGGCGGCCGCGGCGACGATACCGCAACCCGCCACCTCGGCGATCGACTCCGTGGTCGAGGAGTTCATGCAGGTGTGGCACGCCGCGGACTTGCAGTTGGCGGTGGTGCCGCTGAGCTTGCGGCGGCCCTCGGCGCGGGAGTCGTCCAGGGCCGTCTGCGCCGTCTCCTTGTCCGGGTGCGTCGAGTCGACCTTGCTCTGGCGCGGGAGGAGCGCGGTCAGGGTCCGGGTGCCGGCGACCTCTCGGCCAGCTACCACCGGCGACGGGACCTCCCTGGCCACGAGGTCGGAATCTTTGGCCACAGCTGCGGCGGAAGCGCTGGCTGCCAGGGTGACGAGGATGAAGGTGATGGCGTTGGTGAACTGCATTTTGACTGTTTTGTAGGTAGGGACTGGGAGTTGAAGTTGTAGCGTTGTGTCTTGTTGACTGGAGTAGAATGGAAATGGAATTGCTTGGATGCTGATGAGGCTTGAATTGAGGAGTAGATGCTGATGATGATGAGATGATCTTGAATGCTCAACTTGCTTCCAAAGGCTCTTATTTATATTTTCAAGATCATTGACCTTTGAGTTGGGAGTGATACCCAGCCCCAATGCCAATGTTGCTTTGAGCAACCGAGAGTCATCTAACGTTGCTCAATTTTTTGTGGGAGTATGGAGTGAAGTGCGCGCCAGGATACAGCGCGCGCGCTTGGCCGCATCGTGAATGTACTATTCCAGAAACCGCGACCAGTCAGTCTGCTGCCGCGAAACATGTAGTCAAAGAAAAGACAATGAGGCTTTCAATCTGGACTAGGTCAGGAAAATGTCAGTCGAAAGGTCTGGAATTGAATACTCAGGTCTTGGATGTTTCCCGCGCGCTCTTGGCTGGCTTAGTGGGTGATCATGCGTTGGTGGCTTAAAATAAGAAATCATACGTTGATTGTGAGTGAGTACCACCAAAACCAGTATGGTGTAGTATTCAGCAAAGGATGAAAAATGGTTGGGACATAGGGGAGGTGAGGCTAGTGTCGGCTTGGCGCGATGGAACTGTGGCTCACTAGGTAGTTTCACCCAGGAGAAGAGCGAAAGCGACTCAGCCACTCTTGCTGGGTGAAACAGAAGGGATTTCGGGCAGCTGTTCCGAACAATAGTACTGCGAACTACGCTGTACGAGTATCAGCGGGTAAACATGGGATGAACTGTTTGAGCATTCGGTCGATTCCTGGGTCTTTTCAAGGTTGGTCTCCCAGCGCGGTCTCATATCCGCCTGGGCAAGTTGAGGGAAACACCAGCTATTCTATTTGTGACCTTCTTAGTCCTTCTAGCTAGCCGGTGGACTCTCTTGTGTCCCTGGCTTTTACGGTCATGCCATGTATAGTACAACAAGGACTACATGACTATCTCGAGCTATACGGCTTCAGGAGTCGGCATCATATGGCAATCATCAAGCTTGGTGGCGTGCGTCCTGTAGATATTGGTTCGCCAGAGGGCTTCTAGACATGAGTTTTAACAAAATATCACAGCAGTATCATCACAAAGCTGTCACAACGACGAATATATTCAGCTCGATCCTTGACGAACATTAGATTTTGCTGTTTCTTCCAATTAGAATAATTCTTACCGCCATCACCTGCGCACTATTAGTCTACCCGCAACCATGAAATGGGCACTATATACCTCAGTATGCTTATGATGGGAGTGTTTTGTGCCCATCAAGGAGGAGAAATTCCAGAAGCGGTAGATCCACGAATCCTGGGAAGTAAGTCAGGGAAATCGATATCAAGTCCAGGATGACAGCCATACAGAAGGCATATAGATAACTCAGGAATTGGATGGTCGCAGGAGCTACATTCTTGATTACTAAGGAAACTACATACATGGAGCGAATGGACGAGGCTTCTGTGTCACACCATCTTGGAAGGGTAGCCTGTGGTGGACCAGGGGGGGTATATGAAGTAATTATATCATATTCTTCAAAAGTGGAAACCCACTGATGCAATCGGGCCGGCCAAAATTCCTGCTAGTCTATAGAAGGACAACTTCAGGCCAGAGGAGGCTAGCAAGGGGACAGTCGCTCGCCTGCAAGGCTTGATGGGAATTTGGAAGTAAAGAAATGCATCTACCCAGAAAGTCTTTCATTTTACAGAAAATGGAAGAAGTTATCAGGCAAGAAAAACAGAAGGAAATGAGGAGATGAATCCTTTGGTTGCAGTTCATACAGATTAGAGCCTTGAGGTTGGTATGCACCTCTGGTAGTTTGTCTTTGAGGTTTTCTTCCAATGAGGCTCTTGTGCATGGGGACCTGGAAAGTGCATCTTCAGGCACAGCAGGCAATCAATGCACCAAAAGCTCTTTATTTTAGGGCTACTCAAGATCATAAGACGATATATTTAGATACCCCCCTTGAGCACTAATGCCCGAGCCGGCATCGATAGGGACCCACTTGCCCGATTCGTCTTCGAATCATCAAATGATTGGCTGTTGGCTCGCGAGGCTGCGGCCTAACGGATTGCACAGGTACCTAGGTAGGTAGGTCGGTAGGTAGGTAACGTGCCGCCACATCAGGTACGCGGTAACGCGGGTGCCCGTCTTGTCAACAATTGTACTGGCCGTCAATACAGGTTTTTATTGTACTTCTCTCCTAGGCGGCCCCCTGGATAAGCCTACACAACAAAAAGGTCTTGGGAGATGCGCGTAAACATCCCGTGGGCCTCACGCCGTATGTCTCGGGTTATTGGAGAGTTACACAAGTACATGGAGACGATAGCGATAGAGGCACAAAAAAATAGATGGCTGTGAGAGGGATGGGAGGCCTCGGCGATGATACCTAGGTACGTTCCTCCACGATTTGGTGGTAACGTTGGAGGAGGTGCATCTGGAGGCATCAATATCATGGAGAGAACGGAGATTCTGCCAGCGATGACAGTAGTGGAATGGCTGGCAGACGACGAAATTTACTTCAAATCTGTTAGTCAATAATACGGCTGACCATGAAACCGCGTTCAACAGTATTGGCTATGCTACGCATCTCCTCGCAGTGTACCCGAAGTGGCAGCAATGGTATCAGGAAGAAGCCGATAGTCTTTCAAACAGGCCGGTCATCGGTAAGAGCAATGCTGTGTACCAGGAGATGTTCCAGGAGTTGACACGTTGTCTGTCAATTATGGTATGTGTACTCTTGCAAGGTTGTATAGGTCCCCTTCAAGTTGCTTGTTTTGTGTTGCTGCCCGGCCCTTGGCAGGGATCTATCTTGGCTAAGGAATATCGTCCACAAGTTTCCAACCTCTCGAAATGCCAGCATGGACAATGCAAACGGTCTAATTCTGGAGAGAGCCTCCATCAACATCCAGGGACGCCCGCACATTCTCCGTGACAGATTTATCACGTAAGATGAATTATTCTTTTTGGATAGCCTTGAAACAAGGTATCATGTTTAACGCTATCATTTACGGAACGAAGCTTCGCGCTGATAGTCTAAAGCAGTTTCCGGCGTCCAAGTTGACAAGGCGCAAAATGTTCTCGGCCCTCGTGCGAGGGCTGGCTTCATACCTACCTAGGTAAGTAAAAAATCGAACAGTGAGGGTATCTGTGGAAGTCGCCTAAAACATCTCACAGCTGGGCTGGGGAAGAAGTGGTCGACGTCATATTAGTCCGAATGCTATCGCGAGAAGAAACCCGAAGAAAAAAAAATTGCCAAGCTTCGTTTTCGACGACTGATGACTGAACAAGCAGACTTGGCTGCGCAGTTTGGGTAGATATGGGCCAACCCTAATCCGCATCTATACGCAGTGGTCTATATTTAGCAACTGAAGCCATTTCCGGCGATATCCACAAGTGCTGGTGGTGAGAAACAACTGGAATGCGGGATGTCAAGATGGAACGCGGGCTGCGAACGGGATAACCTTGAACGCCACACGCCATACTATATAGAAACAAGCGTGATGCAACCAAAGCTTGAGCCGCACTCGGTAAACTGGTCACGAATGGAAAGGGAACGTACCTGGGAACATGTCCTGCGAAAATCTCGCTCAATAAATCTTGAGATTGACCTAGATACAGCCGGAGTGCTGAGGAAACAGCGCCTTCTGGACCTGGCCTTCGTCATCTCTGAATATAGCCACAATGGATGTGCGTTTGCCACATGGTGCTGAGATTGTGTGTGGATTCTTATGCTCGAGCCCCCATAACATCTTTCAAGGCTTTTCAGTGAGGCTTCATCAATGTTGGCGAGGTGACTTGGAACGGTCGACCGATGTGTGTCGGCCATCAAGCTTAGTGACTTTACTGGCTGCCATAGTCGCTGGCATCCGGATTTGGTCCTGCGGCTGTTATTATAGGCTGTCCAATGAACTGAATCACACCATTGGTCATAATAAGAGACCAACTCAAGGAGAGACTGATCTCGCGATATGTCTAGCCAGGAACAAACGCTTTCGTCCACAGACGCTTGTCCACACTACGCCACAACGTCTCTACCATGCTTCAATCCTCGACAGCCGCAAACGGTATATTGCTATTTTGAGAAACCTGCTATCGAATTGCCATCAAACTGTCATCGTCTTCTGCAATTCAGCTCTATTATTTATAGAGCCACGTTTGGCCTCGTCCTCTCTGGCTTTTTCTTGCTCATCATCCCAATCCAACAGCATCACATCGCACTCGTTCAACCTTCAATCTCAACAACCCTCTTCATTCGTTCTTCAGACTCACCTCTTTTATTAAAATGAAGGCTACCCTCATTCTCTCTGCTCTTGTGAGCCTCGTCTCGGCTCAAGCCTTCAGAAATGCTACCACTAGCAGTTCATCTAAACCGTTGACCGTTCCCACCCAACCTGGCTTCAAACAGAATGTCACCACCACCATCGTGAACTCTTTCACCACTGTTTGCCCCTACCCCACCGTGATCACGTACAGCGGCGTCTGCTATACCGCCACCACCCCCGGCGTAAGTGTCCACTGCTTCCTCTTCCCGCAGGAGAAAAAAAAATCAAAGTGAAGGTACACATATATCTGACACATTCCATAGCAAGTAATTACCATCACCAACTGCCCTTGCACACTCACAACTCCCATTACGGCTCCTGCTACAGCCACTGCAACGGTTAAGCCCGTGGTCCCCACCACCGTGTCTGCCGTCTCGACCGCCGCCGCGCAGTCGGCGGCCCCGACGGGAAAGACGACCTACACCATCCCGGCCTCCGTCGTCACTTCATCTGGCACCACATACACTGTGCCAGCCACCACTGCCGTCTCGTCTGCCGCCGCAGCGTCCCAGGCGGCCCCAACGACATTGACCTACTCCGTCCCGGCGACCGTCGTCACTTCATCCGGCACCACGTACACTGTGCCAGCGACCATTGCCACCAGCGTCGTGTCGGTCGCAGCTGTTTCTGTGACCTATACTGCCCCGGCCTCGGTTGTGACGACATCTGGAACTACATACACCGTGCCAGCCAGCACCTACGTCACCGTATCCTCCTCGGCCGTGTCCGCGACATCTCCCTATCAGACTGCTGGAGCCGCCCAGGTTGCCAACCAAGCCGGCGCCGTCGTTGGTCTTATTGGTTTCATCGGTGCTGCTCTTCTCTAAGATGGAGATAATGTGTAAGATCAATGGGATTTCATATGATAAAAGTTATTGGGAACGCGTGAAGAAGGAATAAAAGCTGAAGAGTCTTATTTAATGTGGAGGATAGCCTAATTCTGGGGATGTATGACTGCAGCTTGCGATAATGCACCTAGATAGATACCGTCCAGATTTGATCTGTGAGTGGTTGAGAGGTATAGGAGAATAATTTAATAGTTTCCAAAAAGGCCTACTTTTACTCTGCCAAGAGACCTCATAATCATTCTTTAATATTCTCAAATACAGCGATCCAGTCACCTGAGTGGCTTCAAAACTGATCAATTCTTTTATTACTGATGGGCGAGCAAGAAGTGAAAACGCCACAGACATAAGCTCGGGAGAAAACAAGCGAAAACCTGCAGTATCTAACTAGGTGAAGGGACACAACAGACAAAACAGTCTCTGCCTGAGATTCTTCCCCCACGCTCTATATCTCGGCCTTTTAAGTTCGACATGGCCCCGGCATGAATGAGCAGCGAAACGTGCTCGAAGGGAGGGATATCTTGATGACGTTGAGAGATGGAAATGACATAGATTTAGAATGAATGCGATCAAGAACCCATTTTCTTTCCCAAAGACTTTTCTCCCATGGAATGTCTGGCATGTGGCAGGCTAACAAGATTTTTTTGGATTGCGCCGCAGAGAACCTAACGCATGCAGCCGTGGTCGAGTTGTAACTCGGTACGACCAAAAGGAGCGCAGATCACCTCTAACAAAGCCTGACACAGACAGGTCTGACAGGCAGGACATCCTAATGGCCGGCCCCCTCAATCTTTTCTCTGCTCCTGTAGTGTGTGCTGGAGAATGTCTCACCCAAAATTTGGGAAATCCCACGCCGCAACCAGCACAAGCAAAAGAGAAAAGAAAAACGAAACAAAAATGCGGGCCGATTTCACCCGCATTCCTTTGTTCCCCGCGTTGGGTATGGCGTGCCCAGGAATTAGGCTCTTCGTATCTTCGCTGGTCAACGACAAGAAATGTGTTTAAGTGGGTAGTGTGTATGATGCTGCTTGGAAGGGGTCAAAGGGATTGGCGAGGAGAGTGCATAGGGACGTTTCCATTTGCCTAGATTCGGGTCGATGGCAAAAAAAAAGGGTGCGACGTGAAAGAAATGCGAGTAGGTGTTTGGTTTGGTATGATCGTGATTAGTCGTCTAGGTATCAATATGACTGACCTTCATCCGTCCGTCTTTGCGCCTTTGCAATCCGTGCAAGCCCCCCTACATCCTCCACAGAATTTTGTAGCCAATGTACAACGAAGAGAGTCTGTCATCACAATTCCCAATCCCACTTGAACTTGATTAAAATGAGAACGAAGAAAGAAGAAAGTGGATATGCTTCCAAACGCCGTACCGCCAGCCTGAAGTTCAAATCGCTAACATGCTGCCCACTGCCAACTTCGCTCAATATAAACTCCCACCCACCATCCCCACCAAGC
>JAPEVC010000292.1:0-39115 GCA_027946555.1 Gnomoniopsis sp. IMI 355080 | reverse complement strand
CCCGTCCAACCCCCATGATCCGGTACATCCTCCTCCTCCTCCTCCTCCCCGCCGCCGCTCGGCTCCCACCCGCCACCTTCACCCACGCTCCGTCCCGCACTCGCCGCCGCGACCTCGCGCTCGATCTGGTGACACAGATCCCAGAACTTGCGGTCGTGCGGGCTGTGGACGTTGTGCGCCAGCTCGTGGCACAGGGTGGCGCGGATGGTGTTGTAGGCGCGGTAGCCGTCGTAGGCGTCTGTGCGCAGGCGCAGCTCGATGACTTCGCCGGCGTTGCGGTTGAGGCCGAGGAGGCGCGTGGTGCCCTCGTGGGAGGCGGCGGTATTGCTTAGGGGGTCCATCTCGGTGAGGAGGCCGACTAAGGGGGTGGGGTTTTGTTAGTCTTTTTTTTTTTTTCTGCTCTGTAACCGGTTGGCTCCCGGACGCTTCCTCCCTTGGGGACAGGCCTTCCTAACGTCAAACGATACGATCTCAGGAAACGCTTCCGCTTAGGGAAGAAAGACCTGAGCTATATCAGTGTACCTCACTTGTAGGCATTTCATGGAATTTTCTCAACGATAGGCCTCTCCCATCTGGGCCCAACGCACAGACACAGACACATACATACACATACACAAACACACGTACCTGTAAAACCATGCTTCCGCATCGTGGCTTTGATACCTACATCATCGGCCAGACGCTCTAGGAACTCACGACTCCTCTCTGGGTTCCGCAAACCCGGCAACGGCTCGATCCTCAAGAACCCGTACTTGTCCTCGCCCGGCCGGCGTGTCGTCGTCCGCGCCGCCGGCACCGCGGCCCGTCTCTGCGCAGCGCGCCTTGCGTCCCGTGCTTTGGCCGCGTCTGACGAATTTTTGATGCTCTCAATGTCCTGGACAGTGGGGACTTGCAGAGTGACTTTTTTGTTGTGCAGGTGGGCTATTGGCTTGTTGTCGTCGGGGCCGGAGCGGAGGAGGGATCCGGCGGCGATGAATTTGGCTTTGTCCCAGTCGTAGACGGCTATGGGGGAAGACTGAAGAAGGGCATCTTCGCTGGCGGAAATGAGGTCTGTGAGGAGGGCAGTGGAAGGGAGGGTGATGAGATGGGTGGTGCCGGATTTAGAGACGGTGACCGCGATGGTCTCGCTTAGTGGCTCCGCCATGCGTGTTGAGAGTGAGAATGAGTAAGACACGGGCGTTGCGATGTGCTATATGCGAAGGTAGTTGAAGGAAAGATTGTATTTATTTGAGGGCTCGGTGATGTGTTGTGAGATTCGTGATGAGCATGTTATATTACAAAGGATTCTTTTCCAGCAGCACCCTTCTCCCTGAAGAATTAGCAGATGACTTTAGTGATACTGCTGGTCGAATCTTCCAGCAAGGCTGAAGGAGTGAGGCGAATGTAGCAGTTCGAGGCTGCTGTGGATTGGTAAGCTTATCTTCAGGATTCAGACAGACTGTGCTCTGATCAGTGAGATAAAGGAACAAACGGTTCCTGAATCCTGTTGATTGGTCTGTGCGCCCACTGTACATACCGTCAGACTATTGCTGCGTAGTAAGCTCCAGGGCTAGCAGCAGCCTTTTGGCTGGGCATGCAGGGGCCCAATCAGAAGCTAATCGCGTCGTGTCCTCTTTCCACGTTCCAAGCCCGGCAGCGCGAAGTGACAGCAATCTTATTCCAAGCTCTCTCGACAATCGTCGACCAATTTAAACAATTGTCTCGACCGCCCCCTCGAGCTGCCCATCGCCATACTCGTCTGTTTTGACGTCGTCTTCATCATCTTGATGGTCCTTCTTTTGACTTCTTGACGTTCCTTCTAGCAGTTCAAGCGAAGCCAAATCAATTCAAGATGTTGAACGTCTTCCGCGTCCTCGGTATGCTCAACCGCTCTGCATCCCTTTGCAAGCTGCGATGGCCTCAACTGCGGCGGTGGTGAAATTAATTGGACTGACTGATGTCTGTAGCGGACTTTGCCCATCTGGGCTCTATTCTTATCCTGCTGCACAAGATGGTCGACCTGAAAGTTTGTCTCACTGCCACGATCGAGCGATCGAGCAATCGAGAAGCCCAACGCGACACCCTCAAAGGCTAACGGTGTATTAGAGCTGTTCCGGCATCTCCTTCAAGTCGCAATGTCTCTACTTCATCGTCTACGTCACGAGATACCTTGGTATGTGCTGATGGCTGCATGGAGACCCGTCTAAAGGCTAACTCCGTGGTGCCAGACCTCTTTCAGACGAACAGCGTCTACAACCTCCTCTTCAAGATCGCCTTCATCAGCTCCCAGGGCTACATTCTTTACCTCATGACCACCTCCTACAAGCCCACCAACGACCCGAACCTCGACACATTCCGCGTCGAGTACTTACTTGGAGGCGCTGCTGTACTGGCCGTCGTCATCCCATACAAGTATACCGTATCCGAGATCTTCTGGGCCTTCTCCATCTGGCTCGAGGCTGTGGCCATCCTGCCTCAACTCTTCATGTTGCAGCGCACAGGTGAGGCTGAGACCATAACGACGCATTATCTGGCTGCCCTGGGTATTTACCGAGCACTGTACATCCCCAACTGGATCTACCGTTATGTTGCCGAGGAGAACCATAAGGTGGACTGGATCGCAATCGTGGCCGGCATTATCCAGACTGTCATGTACAGCGACTTCTTCTGGATCTACTACACCAAGGTCATGAAGGGCAAGAAGTTCAAGCTCCCAGTGTAAGGGATCCGATGTCCATGGATAAACACCCTTGTCACTCTGCAAGGGAGCGAGACAATATGGTCGAAAAAAGCCACATAGAAGAAGGGAGAGGTCTGCAGAGCATATAGCAGTGTGCAGAGCCACAAACCAAGAGTTTTGTGCACCGACAAGGACGACCGTTTCCTCGACGGGGGGATGTTACTTGACTAGTCGAGACGTGTCATAGAAGCCGGGCTGCTGGCCTGTCATCGGAGAAACAGGAGGCGCATGCATTATGACGGCGTTCATGGGTTCAGGGGCGACAGGGAATGGAGCAGCTCCGGCTTTGAGATAAAATGGGCATGCAGTCTACTTGGATTCTATAAAAGTATTTATCGTAGATACTGGTCAATGATAGCAGAATTTAGTTCTTAGCTAGGGGGGGGGGTCCGTGATAGTGTCCTGCCCCCTCGCAGCAAATGGCGGACAGTCACTTGACACCGACTCAGTCTCACAAGCATCCACACCCCGTCATGGAGCATCTTGGACATCAGATGACTTTGTACTGAGTCCTCGCCCGTTCATCATGCACACTCGAGATGACTCTCGGATGACCCGTTTTCGCCCGTTCTCCGTCGGCAGTGATATCTCATCGCAATTTCTATTCCCCATCGTCCGAATATCATCGGAAGCACTTCTGGATTGGGCAACTTCGGCAGACGGCCCAAATTTCCGTACAAGGCTATTGAGACACATCTGACGAAGCTCTTCCTCTGCTTTGTAGCCTTGCATCTCACGCTGAAACCTTCAACTCCGCTTTCTGTCGTCTGAAGGTCTGATCAAAATTCGAAATGAGATTTAGTTCAAACCATATGTCGCCAAGCATCATGGTGGGTTTGTCATCTACTGTGGAGACACTCTCCTAGAGTATCATGACAGAAAACGTGCGGCGGATTTTCGAGCAGTCCGAGAGCCTCAAAAGACAATACTGTTCATGATTCGGTTCATTCCGGTGCGCATCACGTGAGATCACCGCGGCCCTTTCTCTTCTTCTTTTTCGTTCTTTTTTAAGCTCTGATTCTCAGAAGCTTTGGGTTGTTCCGTGAACCTGGTCCATCACTCATAGCACATGAGACATCGCTTGTACCGGAGCATGCGCCAAGAATCGACTGCTCGAAATTTCTTGTCAACGTCCCCACCCAACGTCCGCTAAATGTGAGGAGGAAGAATCCCGACGATGATCACAAGACAAGCATAAGTATGCTAGCCAGACTAAGCAGTATTCGTCGGTTCGGCAGCTCGCTGCTGAATTGTATTGGACACGCTATACGCGGAAACCTCTCTCAACATGGGTCGTGCCATGTCATGGCTGCTTCAGAACCGGGTTGGGTATATGTGGCTTGGCAATCCATACTACATCGACATATGCAACTCGGAATGGTGTTCAAAGTGGTGGGCCGCGGCCTCGAGAGAGCTTGGTGCTTCTTGACCGTCTTACGACTCGCTTGTTGCGCCTTTTAAGGCTCGTCTCACGAGACGTTCCCAACCCTGTCCAGCCTTGTGACTTTTGCTTGGTATCTGTGGGGCGCATTGACCAACACGCTCAGCCTTGCAGGGACGTGCGTCTCGGAATCAGTACAGCTGATCTTGACTGGCCACCATGTCGATATGCGGATCTTGCTCCACTTTTGACAGGTCGTTTGATTCCAGGTCCATGTCACTGTATCATCAGAACGATGGGCACTTCGGAAGACTGGCCGGCTTGGCTACAATCCGAGATGCGAGAACACCACCTCCCACCTTGAACTAGCACCTGGGGGGGTGTCTTGGACAAGATGTGATAGGTATTCTGGTTTAGTGGGCCTCTTTCATGCTTTCCTGGGCGAGAAGATCCTCCTGAGTCGCCTAGTTCTTGGTCGCGAGTGTTCGTTCGTCCCGTCGTCAGCCTAGTCCACCCCTCGTGGTGAATCCTTCTCATTTGTGTACAGTTTAATCATGGGCCTGAAGAGATAGGCAGAAGTACTCCACGACTGTCTGATGCTGGTCATTGACGATGTTCACGATACCCCCACGACGAGCAACGCTGGTCGCTCTGCTCTCACTATTAATATTTGGCTCTGCCAGAGCGGACGAGAGGCCTGAGCGGCGTAATGAATCGGGTCTGGGTTCATGCAACCACAAGATTTCAAATACTGCTGAGTGGAGAGAGATCATCGTGACAAATATCATAGAATCAGTGGCGTCGGAAAGTATCGTCACGGCGACGACACTTGGCAAAGTCAACGATGGACAGGCACAGGAACCGAGACCGTCGCCATCGCAGGGAGACATCGCCGCCGAACTACAACTCCGCCGGCGAAAAACGCCAACCTCAGCTGAAGCCGCTCAAATCACCACGCCACCGCTCTTCCGACGACAAAGCCAGGCCCAGATCGATCAGCTCAATGCCCGTATCCAGTCACTACAAGAATCCGCTCAAGCGGCCCTGCAATCACTCAGTTCTGCCTCGCGGTCCGTCAGCCAGGAGAGCCAGAGACTGTCACAGTCCTCGCAGCAGCTGTCGCAGGACAGCTCGCGGCTGAGTGCGGCGAGCCTATCATTGACATTTGCTCTTTCGTTGGCTCAACAGTCCGAGGCGTCGCTGACAGGTGCGCTGTCGGCGGCCATTTCAAGTGGGAACTCGGCGTTGGCGAGTTGTACGAGTTCTGCGGCGAGCGCGCTGGCAGTGGCAAGCGGGGATGCCCAGACGAAGGTCGGGGCTGCGTTGGCGCAGGCAACGAATGCGAGAGTAAGTTTGCGTTCTCTTTTTCCAATTAGTCGTGCAAACGAGACACATTCCCCGGCTTGATCCAGTAGGTCTGAGCATGACACCAAGCATACATGGTTAACTCTCTCTACAGGCTGAAGCCGACCTTCAGGTCACTCAAGCCCAGTCGTCGGCTGTATCCATCACCCAAGCAGCGGCAATCATCGTCGGCGCCTCAGCCGGCTCCTCTCTTCTCACCCTCATCATCATTCTCCTCGTTCTTCGCTACCGGCGGAGAAAGCGCCGTGAGCGCGAGGCCCAAGCCGAACGCGGTAGCTTCAATAATGGGCCGCGGCCCGGCACCAGCAGCAGCTATAATTCCATGGCCGCCGCACCGCGTGACGTGAAGGATCAGGCCCTGATGACGGGCTCCACAGCCGTGGCAACAGCACCGGAGCGCTTCCAGAGCGTGCGTATTGTCGACGTCAGCCGCAACGGAAGCAAGAATTCTGTTGCACGTGGTGGTGGCGGTGGCGGTGGCACAGCACCGCGCTCCAAGCCCGAGTCGTTCCTGGGCGAGCGGCTGTCAAGGCTGGGCATCACGCGGCGGCCGACGGGCGAGGCGCTGACGACCGACTATGTCCAGCCTGCGGACAGTGTACGCAAGCCGGTCATGACGCTTGCAGATCCACCAGCGGCGAAGGAGAGGAGGAATGAAACGGAGCAGCAGGACTTGGGCGCGAGCAGCAAGACCACGCCGACGTTCAGCGTATTTCCCAAGATCGATCCAGATCCTAAGGGCACCATGCTCAAGACCGTCCGCGAGGAGTCATCACGCCCGCCGTCCACGGGCGCGACCCTGCAAGCATGGTTGGAAACGGCGGAAATCAGCCCGTTCGGCCCGCTCGAGCCACCACCTGCCAAACAACAATCATCCTCCTCCGCAACAACACTCGTGGATAATAACAACAGAGACCAGACGAGCAAAGGCGCACCGGGGCCGTCAAGGTTGACCGAGGTCAAGTGGCCACTGCAAGACGGCAGCCCGGACGGAGGCGGTGCAAGCGATCGATTCTCGCAGGCTACATCGACGGCGGCGGCGGCTCCGGCAGTGGAGCATGGGAACATTCCCGTCGCGTTGCTGCGGGATAATCCGGCGAATCAGGGCACGCCGCAGGTGGGACCTGGGAGGATGAAGGGGCCTGGTTTGCCGGGCAGTGTGAGGAAGACGACTTCGGGTCCTGGTATTAGGGATGTGTCAGCCAAGGGCAGGGAACAACGTTTGGGAGGATGAGAGAGAGAGAGAGAGCGCGACGGGAAGATGATTGGGAGGGACCGAGACCAAGACAATCGTGTGTCCTCGATTTTGGGCGTTTGGCCCGTGATAATACGGTACTTGTAGATGTGGCATCGTCGCTTCGGCATATTTACGTACACGGTACGCCGAGATGTTACGCCTTAATTACAACTTTAATATTGTCGAGCATTTGGACCTTTGGTACAAGCTAAGGTGTAGTACAGTGAGGCTCTATCCCAATGAGTCGACCAATTCTAAAAATGCGCCTTGTGAATGCAAGACTTCCAGCTCTTGGAAGATCTCGTATACCGATGCTCAACACTGACTGAGTCACGAACATCTCAGATATCCGTACTATTCTCGTCCCTCCCCGTAAATACCTTCCACACCCTCCGGCTTACCGCCTGCCCCAAACATCGCTCACTAAACGCCCCATCTTTATTCGCACTCTTCCTCACCCCTTCCAGCACGAGAGGCCCGCCATTCTCCAATCCTCTCACCAAATCACCCACAGTTCCAAACTCACCCGCAATCCCATACGCAATTGGCGCCGTTACGCGCGCAATCTCTTGCAGCATCTTCAGGTACGTGTCGTGCGCGTTCTCGCCGGTGCGCACCTGGCCGCTGTCCATGCAAAAGGCAGCACTCGCGGTGGTGGTGTCCTTCTGATGCCGGTATGGGATCGTGCTGATATGCCGCGTGAAGATGGCCACCCACTGCGCCGTCTCTATGGGCGCGGAGGTGTGGTGGATCAGGGCATTGTGGTACACTTGCAACGAGAGGAGGGCATCTTCAATGAGGTTTTTGTCGATGTGTGGCGGGGGTGGCTTGGACGCTTTACGCTTGCGCTGTTGCGTGGACGGGGGAGGAGCGTCGTCGGTGGAGCCCGCGTCGGTGGCGCGCACCGCGGCCTGGAATTGGCGGTTACGAACGTTGGCATTTTTGCGCATGAAGCCATGCAGGCCTTCAATGAGGTAAATGAGGGTGTGGTCCTTGTGATTTCGCTGCATATTGAGGACGTGGGCTTCCAGATCGCTGCCTTTAGCGCCGAGGGCAAGCTCGATGAACTCTGCGGCCGGGACGATGACAAGCGCGTGCTTTTCGGGCTCGATGCGCTCCGGTATGGGTTCCCAGTGGCCTTCGGTGTCATTGAAGCGCGCTCTCACTTTACGGCGCCATTTCACCACGTTATTAACCGGGCTGGCGTAACTGTGAGAGTTGACATTCAAGTCGGCGAGAATGGCTTCAATTTGTAGCTTTGTGGACGGAGGAATGGAGTTAGAGAGATCGACAATCATCTCGGGCGTGGAGACCTTCTTGTCGGTGCGAATTTTGTTGACTTCAGCAAGGGCCGCGGCACGCTCTTTCTCGATACGCCGTTGTTCCTTGGCTTCATCCTTCTCGCGTTGTTTGCGGCGCTTCTCGGCTTCACGGGCGGCGAGCTTGTCAAGTCTAGCGGACTCGATCTCTGCTAGGGACTGTTTGGAAGAGAAGTTTGCCTGGCGCTTTGTGACCTTGGATATAGACTTGCTTACACTCGACTTCGATTTGGGTGGTTTCAAATTACCTAGGTCAGGCAGATCGTCGTCCGAGTCTGTCGGAAAGGTATCCGGGTCACCCAGGTCAAATTTGACTCCGTCCGAGCGGCTTCTTGCAAGGCTCTTTCGTTCCCGCGCCACGCCCATGTCCCAATCGTCGTCCAGATTGACCTCAGGTGCCGAGCTGGAGATGTTATCCCATGGCACAATATTCTTCTCTTTGCCTTTTGAACGTGTCTGCTTTGGCTGTCCGGTCATCTTGCTCGCGGGCCCACTTTCCATCAACAGAGGCGAGCTTAGTACCGATGCCTTGCGCGCTTGTGGTGAAATAGGCTGTTTGCCTGGGACTTTGCTGCTATATGGCGAGCTGGAAGCGTGCTGCCCGCTTCGTCTTTCCCTTGATGGCACACTTGCCTTACTTGCCTTCTCCTTTCCTGCACCCTTATCCTTGATCAATGGGGGTGAGCTCGCGAACGGGTCCAAGCCGTCGTCTAGGCTAAGATCGATGATCTTGTTCTCCTTGCCCCTCTCCTGCCGTGGCGAGCTTGCAAATGGGTCGCTACTGGTCTGGATGGGATCAACGGTTGTATTAAACCGCCTCAAGCCCGCGGGCTGGAGAATACCGGGAGCGCCCCGGCTGATTGTGCCCGTAGATGCAGAAATGAATGTGGACGTGGCAGCAGATTTCTCAGGCCCGGAGTGTGCGCGCTGCAGCGGCCTGGTACTCGTGCTTGACACCGCGCCTTTCACATCAGAAGGCCCAGCTGGACGTAGTTTCTTGGCAGGACGCTCGTCGAATATCTCGTCGAATAGATCAGCATCCGTGCCAAAGTCGTCCGAGAAACACGAGAAGTCGCGGGCAGAGATGCTCGAATTTGAAGGCGGCTTGGCAAGAGCAGCAATGGGTGAGGTGGACTTGTTGGCCATTGCATGACGGCCATTGTCATCGGCGGTCAGGTCGAGGATGTCATAGTCAAGGATCCCAGCTGGCGGCGCTTTGTTGGGCCTAGCTGCCGCCTTCGTCTTTGGGGGACGTTGGGGAGGGACAACAGCGGCTGGGCTGGAGGACAAAAGGTCGATGACTTCGACAGGTGGCATTGTAGCTATTTTGGAGGTGGGATGATGTGCCAATTCGGCAATCCGTAGCCTATCGGAGCGAGCAGATGGTTGTGGGCATGTTGTCGTAGTGTGGAAAGCTGTCAATATTCGGAGACGCGCGCGGACGTTAACGCGACTAGACGCGGTGACAGGGGTGAGGCCATCACTTGAGCCGCGCCTTCTCACGTGCTACCAAGTCCTCCGTCCCAATCTTGATTCTGCCTGTCCAGGTGCATACCTGGTATATCTCTAACACTATCTCCAACTCTGGAGAGTTTCTGTATATGTGACCACGATCATACTTTTATTTGCCTACTATGGTAGCATTCACTACACAGATCTGGGGGGAGGGGCCACGGAAAGTCTATCTCTTGCTTGTACTCCGTGGAAAGCCAGCAACAACTAACACTCCAATGATGACTTTGATACTTATCTCGGTGTGGTCATGACTTGATCTCACGCATGAGTCCCAAAAGAGCAGGTATTCTCAAGGCACAGCGTCGAAGTGCATATGAGCTTCACTTAGAACCAGTGGTCATCGACCCACGGACAACTGCCGGACCTGAGTACATCCAATAGTGAAATCCACTCTGGCACACATCAAGGGTATCATCATCTGCATGTTCTCTTGTAATTTCAGGCTAACGCTATACTATGCATATCTGGCCCATTAAAAGACACTAAGCTTGGACAAGGATCTGATCCTCATCCCATGTCACTTACCCAGAGGCATGTGTCTTGTCCGGGTAACATCAAGAAGCTTCCTCATGACCGTCGAGCAGTGTGCAGACAAGAATCAGACAGTCCAGCACTTTAATTCAGATCGAGCAGTAGCAAAATGGAGCCTACAGATCAGACGGGAGGGTGAGTTGACGTTGTTCATGCCAATCGCAACCAGTAGGGTTGGTGCCGAGCACGTTCGAAGTTTCGCTGCCGAAAGTCTCGACGTTGCAATGGAGTCGAAGCCAAGTTTTGGTGTGATGGTGATCGGTGATAGTGATGGACAAGCTTAATCATGAACTTGTGGCTGCCTGGTCTCTATTGGAACTTTTGGTTCTCCTTGTACGTATGTACTTTCAGTGTACAATACGACTTCATTCGTGGGTTGGAAAAAAGTTGAACTCGGGATGTTCGTTGTCTACGTGTCTGTGCTCCGCCACAAGACTCGATATTGAAGTACAACGATGAGGTAGCATCAACGAATGAAATTGCTAGCCGATGGTTTCCCCGGCTAGTCACGAACAAGTATCATAGTGGCGGTAGAAGTCATTGATGACTACCAATTTCTGGCGCTGAAGAATGCGCCACAGTGGCGTCGTGATTTGTGGAAAAGCGCATAGTTGTCATGCTACCCTGTTCGAGGCAAGGTGTATTGTAGCAAATGTATTGACCAACATTTACTAGGTAGCCAACCGCATATACACACACAGACACAGTATGTAGTTTTTCCATGGTGGCAATTGTAGTGCAACGTTTGTCAGCCCCACACCGCGCGTAACGCTGGGAGCAATTCCGAATTATGTACCTGTCACATTCAAGTGCTGCTTCCACAGTTTCACAGCGCTGCCAAAAAAAAAAAGGTGGCCATCACAGTTGTAGTATCTTAATAAAAGGACCGTTGAAACAAGCGCCAAACGCCGGGCCGCTTCCAGTCGGCACGAAGCGCAGTATACGCGTATGCGCGAACGGGCCCTTCGTGTTCTCTATACTAGTACAAATGTTCTTCTTCTTGTCGACTTCACCTTGTTCATTTAGGTAGGTAGATGGGCTGATGGGGTGCACGGTCAGCCATTTGACTGTCGATCTGTGGGGCTAAAAGTAAGTGTCAATGAATCTTGTGCGCACTTGGCTGGCAGCTCAGGCAGGACGTCAGGCCATCACACGCCAAAGCTACACCGAGATGAGGTAGCTCCACGGGGTACGGCTCTTTTGGCCGAAGTCTCGACTGCCGTTTTCTTGGCTTTTGCCTTGATACTAATGTGCTGAGTGTGGGTCTCATTGCACCCCAGCGTATCTTGAATCACCACGGTCTGTGGTGAGCGGGAAATTGCTTTTTCTAGACGGACCGAAACATTAGCAGAGCTGTACTATGCAGTATGGCAGTCGTTGTCAAGATAAGCGAAAACTACTCTTCTGCTGAATCATTGGAATGGATAGATGACACCATCACGTGTCTACCTAGGTACCCTGATAGAGCAAGGTATATTTCAGGCTAGACAATACGTTCTCGCCAACTTCCAGACACGTGCCGCACGAACATGTTCGATGGCGACCCAGCTGTCAAACGCCACGAACGACCAAGAAGCAGCATGAAAGTAATTTTTTCTTAGAGACAAACGTCTGCGGGTTTGCATGACGCCGGTGTAAGTAATTACTACACCGTGGTGTAACCCCCCGGGTAGTTAGGCACGCTGTATGCCCATAGGATGAGGTTTCCGAATCCCTTTCCCTTGTTTGCACGTGAAGCTGTGGCACATAATTAGTAAAATTCCACACCTGGTCGTTACGCAGTACGATTGTGGTAAGCTAGTGGCATAGGTGCTGATCCTAAGTCGGACTCGTGTTCCATAACATGTTTCTAAACTCGGGCTTCTCTGCCCGATGTCTTGTGTATTATCTATCCGCGTTGATTGGAAGTACTAAACCGGGAAGGCCATTAGTAATGAGGCAGTGCTTCTGCGAAACGGTATGCGGGTCCCAAGGAGGCGAGCTTTGCGCAGTATGGCAAGATTGCATATGATAATTTGATTTGTACAGTACACACAGATACGCAGTAGACACAGTTGCTGTTTCGTGAAGGACGACGAATCAGGACTGAATCGTGGCTGATTCCGTCTGATACCTATCTTGGCTATGGATTAGTCGTCCCAAGAACTTGCCCGTGTCGTGTCGGGTAATTTTCGTTCCCCGCAATCATCGACAACTCGTGATTGGCTAATGGCAGTCTTGATGCAGGGGACATGGAGACACTAACTCACATCTGCAAGGGACGCAAGAGACGATTATCGAGAGTTGACATGGCTGGGCTGGCCGGCTGGCCGGCCATGAACCGGATGAGTCAAGCTATTGAGCGCTAATTCGTAGTCTTGTGCCAAGCGTATCTTCTCGGAGATGTGAGAAGAACCAAGAGTAAAAACAGGAAGATAACAAAATGAACAGTAGTAAGTCTTGCAGTGCAAAGCAGAACAAAGGAAAAGGACCACGAGCGGTCATTTGTTGTGGAGATTATTATTAATCATACATACATGCAAGTAAAAGGGAGGGAAGACAACCCCAGAAACGATGAAAAGGACTCCGAAAAGAAACGGTCATGTAAGTACAGACTCCACCCATCGCGTGTCCTTTGGTGCTAGGGCCCCACTACCCATTAAAAGTGCCCACGTTGACATACCTTGGTGGATACCCCAGGTGGCACTAGGCTTGTTGAAGTAAAGTGATTACAGTTTATTAGCGTGGATTCTTGAAGATGAGAACACTGCATGAAGCTGCACTGTACAGACTGCTTCTGGAAGAAGCAGCCGTTGTTCCCTTTGATTAGGTAGACAGGCAGTCGGATAAGGGAAGGTTGGCTTGTCCATGTAGAATTTCTGCCTTGTACTGCACAGCTGTACTAAGTTTCTGCTATATAGTAGCAGCCACTATATGCGTCAAGGGAGGGCCCGTGCGCTAGGGTAGTCCCTCCCGGGGAAGCACTTCAAGGGGGCCACACCTCAGGTCGGGATGAGTTGAGATGATTTTTAACAGTGGAGGTATGGATAGTGGACTGTACCATGCATGATTGGAATTCATCAGCATACCTAGCTGCCTAACGGCAGGTGCATCAGTGCTTCATCAGACTGGAACTTTGGCAACCCTATAATGTACGACCAAGCCATTCTTTGTCGTCCAAGGTTTGCTTTGGTGCAAAGTATTGGAGACAGTTCCAATGATCGGATTAGAAATTCTCTCGTAGTGCAAGTAGAGCCAGGAGGAGAAGAGTTTGTTGCGGTGCGTCGTTTGCCATTTTGGGACGAGTCCCTGGTTTTCTTTTTATTACTCTGTGCTCTTCCCGCTCAGTGGGCCCCACATTTCTTTTTCTTTCTTGCTCTTTTACAGCCAACGCATCTGTACCAAAGACAATAAACTGAGTACAGGACTGCCAGCAGCCAGTATGTATCTGCTGCATTTTCTGTATCAAAAGCAGCTAGTCGCTGGTTGCATAGCGTGGGCTGGCGTGGGCCGGCGTGGCCCTGGCCGCCTGGATTTCACGCCCACGGATCGACAAAACTAAACCTCTGCTACGACGCTCTACTACCACCAGCGTTGCAGTGTTATTCACTGACAGGCGCTAAAGACTGGGACCGAAAGTTGGGAACACGCCAGCAACGCAAGCAGGGCCAGCAAGGTCCCCCAAAACAGGTGCCGTGATGATCAGATGCACAGACATACGCAGGACTATGGCATCGTAGTACTTCTGCAGGTAGACACTGTGGTTGTGCTACTCCGTACATACAATACATGCAACATAGACGATCAGGAAAGACCCGGACCCACGAGCATCCATCGGTGTTGGTGCAGAACCCAGGCCCAGGACCCGCCGACTTTGGCCTGCAACCCCAGCCTGCCCAGTCACTGAACCTAGCTGTGTTGTCCTATCGCAATTAAATGCTGCCCCTGAAAGGTCGAACAAGACAAGTCAACGGTACCGGCCCAGACTGCCCAATCTAGGAAGTCCTTCCCTTTTGATAATATCCAATATCCTTAACCCATTCCTCCTCAATCGCGCTTCGTAATCAAATCAAACAAAACAACTTTTGCCAGACCACAATCTCTTCCGACACACTCGCACTTCACAACACACTCTTGGCCACTGCACAATTCTTTCATGACGACATCTGCGTCTGTGCCTGTGCCCGTGCCTGACCCTGTGTCTGTGTCTGTGCCTGCGTCTGCGTGTTGCATGCGCCTGATCTCGGACAGGCCTCCAATCATCCAATCTACCAATTCATTCGCGTTGCGCGCGCCAGAGTAAAATCATTTTGCTCCAAAAAAAACCCTCCGACGACTAGCGGCGGTTCCTGACCTGTTGCCGTTGCCGCCCCCGCGGAATTGGAATATACCCCGGATCTTTCTGCTATACCTCAACCCGCGACGAGCAATCAGCCAACGAGCGAGACGGGTTCCCGTTTGGGTCTCTGAAAGTGCCTGTTCAGTGGCCTGCCCTCGTCTCGTTGGTCAACCACGCTCCATTTCGTTTCGGCTTGCATGACACAGCTTTGCGGCCGCGCACCGCTCGACTGGACATTGCCGCCGAGTCGCTCCACGCCGCTCCCTCCCTTTTCTCGCTGGCCCTGAGCCGAGCTCAACATGGACTCTGCTTCACCACCACAGTCCCCTGGGAACTTATCCCACCGACCTCTGAGCGCCATGGTCCGTCCAGCACCTCGAAGCAGCAGTCGCATGAGCCAATCGAGCAAGGCCGGAGGCGGGAGCAGGGCCTCGGACGAGGATGGCAAAACTTCGGTCAAAGTTGGTGAGTTTGTTGTGGTTGTTTCCGTCCCTGTCGTCGTCTCGGTCGGCCGAAGTAACTAGGAAGCGCACAACGGTCACCACCGTGCTCACGGAGCTATCAACGTAGCACTGAACTAATATGTCTTTTTTTCCTAATTAGCCGTTCGCGTCCGACCCTCTCTGAACCCTGGCGATCCTGGCTACGACCTCATTCCTCAGCGCTTCCAAAGGCACATGGTCCAGGTCATGTCAAACACCACCCTCGCCATCGATGCGCCCCAAGGCCGTAAAGTGTTTGTCTTTGATCGCGTTTTTGCCCCCGAGGTCGACCAAGCCGGAGTATGGGAATACTTGGAGGACTGCGTCAATAATTTTACTTCTGGTTACAATGTGTCTTTACTGGCTTACGGCCAGTCAGGAGCAGGGAAATCATACACAATGGGTACCTCGGGTCCCAGCGAGCAGAACGACTTCGACAACATGGGTGAGTCTCTGCATTTCCCAAACCAAAAAGAACAATTATAGAAAATCGGTTGGCTTGGATTTTATTTGTCCACTTTGAACTCTAACCTCTCTTGCTAGGTGTTGTCCCACGAGCTGCCGCCGCACTTTTTGAGAGACTCGAAGGTCCCAAAGAACGCAATCCAAACCGGAGCTCCATGTCACAGCTACGTGCGCCATCCAGATATTCAATACAAGCTTCCGCAGCCAAAGGAAACAAGTCCTGGACGCTGAATGCCACCTATGTGGAAATCTACAACGAGCAGCTGCGAGACTTGCTGATTCCCGCCGATATACCCTCGCACGAGCGCAGTCCTGTCACAATAAGAGAGGACACCAAAGGCAACATCCTCCTCACCGGATTACGACAAGTAGAGCTCCACTCGGTCGAAGATATGCTAAATGTGTTGAACTTCGGGTCGACTGTACGGCAGACAGACGCCACTGCTATAAATGAGCGATCCTCTCGATCACATGCCGTGTTCTCTCTACACTTGATTCTGAAAAAGCCAACCCCTACCTCCACAGCCGATAAGCGCCTTTCTGTACCAGTCGAGTCGATGAGTGGCACTGAGACATGGACCACGACGGACAGCAAGATGCACTTTGTCGACCTGGCAGGTAGCGAACGCCTCAAGAACACCCATGCCGAGGGAGCAAGAGCCAAGGAGGGTATCTCGATCAACGCTGGTCTTGCCGCCCTTGGCAAGGTTATATCCCAACTCTCGTCTCGGAACGCGGGCGCGCACGTGTCATACCGAGATTCTAAATTGACTCGACTCCTGCAGGATTCCTTGGGCGGCAACGCGATTACCTACATGATTGCCTGTGTCACTCCACCGGAATTCCACCTGAGCGAAACGTTGAACACTGTGCAATATGCACAGCGCGCACGCGCCATCCAGAGCAAACCTCGTATTCAGTCGGTAGAGGAGGGTGACAAACAGGCGCTCATCGACCGCCTCAAAGCGGAGGTCGCCTTCCTGAGAGATCAAGTCAGAAATTCTGAACGATCTGGTGGAGACAGGAAACCCATCGGAGACAAGCCTGAGCGATCCAATGGGCGAGAGGTGGAGCTCCAGAACCAACTCCTGGACGCACAGGAAAACTATAGCACGCTCAGTCAAAGACATGCCAGGTTGATTGCGGAGATGGCCAAAGCTCGAGACTCTGAACACGCCGAGAACCTGAATGCCGAAGACGCTCTGGGCGACAGCGCAACCGAAAGGCTAAATCGATCCAACAACTTCGCACAGGCTGTTGAGCAGGTCGTCCTAGAATATGAGAAAACCATTCAAGCCCTGGAACAGTCCCTGTCCAGCACACGCAGTACTCTCCAGGATACAGAAGCCAATCTCTTGGAGAGGGAGAGCAAGTGCGCATACGTCGAGACCATCAACACCCAGCTTCAGTCCCGACTTCAGAAGCTTATGGACCGCGAAGCTAACACGGAGAATTATCTACATGACTTGGAATCCAAACTCGACGGTCACACATCAGGCGAGGAGAAGAACGCTACCATCATCACGGAATTGCGAAAGGAGATTGCGCGCGTGCGCGAAAATGAGGCAGCTTGCGAGGACTATATTTCGACTCTTGAAGAGAGGCTCGCTGAGGCTGATCAAGACTCTGAGCTAATGCAACGTGAGATCGACCGGCTGGAGCAGGTCATCGAACGGCAGCGAAGCCTCGGGAAGCTTGATTCTCTGCTCTACGAACTCGACCATATGCAGAAGGATACGGTCGTGCCAGAAGCAGAGGTCGAGACCAATGGAACCAACCATCAGCGCGTCAGCCGCAATTTCGGTAGTCAATCCCGAAGCCAGAGCGTCAGCGGTCGTCAAAGCCAATTGGGAGAACCGATACTCGAAAGCAAGGAGGAAGATGTCGCCGAAGGCACGGTCCCGACTATTCGGGAAGAGGGTCCGAATGGTGAAGTCGTCCCGTCCGTCAAGCCTGTTTCTGAGGCTGGTTCAAACCTCCGTGAACGTCGCGCCAGCTCAGCGCAATCCAGGTTTGTACAGGACAAGCTTGAAACTGTAACACAGGAGCTATTGGATCTTCGAGTCGAACACGAAGGCACCTTGACGCAATACGATCTCCTTAACGCGAAGTACGACGAGGCCTTGAGGTCTTTGGCTGAGCTCCAGGACACAATTGACGAGGCACGTCACCCCCATCGCATTCGTGATTCGATGATGTCTCTGACTTCTCCGTCCGAGACACAGACGCGGCCTTCATCCTTTTTGTCGGAACCGAGGTCGGGTCACACCAAGGATGGCGAACAGCCTTTGACGTCTCGTTCGCTATCATCTGAATTATCATCAGCTATGCAGTCTCCAGCCATCGTGGAAACCTCTGATACGGAGACCGCGAAATCGAAATCTGAGGAGAGACAAGCTGTACCTGATAGCGAGCCTCAACCAACCATAGCCGAGGAGAAGAGCCAGAGTGAAGACCAGGCTGAAGATGTAGATTTGAATGTCGAGCTCAAGCGCTTGCAGACACTGGCCACAGAGAAGGAGGCGGCTGAGCAAGAGCTGGCGGCGAAATACTTGGAACTCGAGAAGGAACACCACGACACTCTCGACATGGTCGAGGAGCTCAAGACAGAGGTCGCCAAGGCGCGCCACAATCTGGAGCCGCCGTCACCAAGAGCCATTTCGCCCGTCATCCGCCGCAAGTCCAGCAACAACGTGATGATTATCGATCGAGCTCACCGATCCTTCGCATCCCTTCGAAACATTGCCGCAGATAATTTCGAGGACCGACCCGAGACCATGCAGAATTTCGAACTGAACTTGAATGCCGCTATGCACGAGCTTCATGCACGATCGGAACGAATACAAGAGCTCGAGGCTGATGTCGCCAATACGAAGAAAGAAATGGAGACCAAAATGCACATTATCTCGGGACTGACGCGCGAGCGGTCGAGCATGAAGGCTTCTAAAGGGGACGTGTCGCTCATCTCGTCGCTGAAAGATCAGCTTGAGAGGAATGAGAAGCAGCTCCAGGAAATGCAGGAGGCCCATGCTGCCCGGGAGAAGGAACTTCAAGTCGAGGTTGAGAATCTACGTGCTTCGATGGAGAACGCCAAATCGAGCGGAACGATCGAGTCAGAAGAGACGAAGGAAGTATCTGTTGACTCAGCTGCCCACGACGAGAAGATCACACAACTTGAGGCAGAGCTCAAAGATTGGCAGACTAAGCATGAGTCGGCCCTTGCATCTATGCAGACCACCGAGCAGCAGATGCGGACAACAATCGAGGAGCTTGAGGCACAACTGGCGACTGTCAACACTCAATTGAAGGAGTCTTCTGACTCACAAGAAAAGGAATTGGAGGCAAAGGAGACGGAGAGCAAGTCCGAGGAGCTTATGTCGACCTTGCGCAGCGAGATTGAAGAGTACAAGACCATAATCGAAACAAATGCCACCAAGGTTGCGGCGCTCGAAGAATCCCATGCTGCTGCAAAGAGCGAACTTGAGAAAGCTCAGAAGGCCCGCGATCTGGCTGCGGCCGAAGCAGAGGAGCACAAGAAGAACATTGAGACCCATCTTGAAGAGCTGGAGGCCGCCAGGAACGAGGCGCAACAGAACCGATCTGAAGCGGAAGCACACAAGCACGACGCGGAAGCCAACGCTGGTCTCGCTTCAGCCCTCGAGAACCAGATCGCCTCACACGAGCGTGCTATCAAAACTCACCAACAAAGTATGGAACTGCTCAAGACCAGCCACTCCAGACAGCTCGACGAGCTGCACAACTCGCACACGGCGGAGCTTGACGAGAAGATGGCAGCGCTCAAGGTGGAGCACGCAAAGACCACAAGCAGGCTCGAGAGTGAGCTCACCGAGGCCCGCGAGGAGCTAATGAAGGTCGCCACCCAGGTGGCCTTTGCACTTGGCCTTGACGTGTCTGTCGAGCTCATTTCCGAGCGTATCGAGGACCTCGTTGCGGATCAGAAAGCACTAACGGAGGAACAGAAGAAGACGGCTGAGCTGGAGCAGGCGGTGCACGAGATCAGCAATGTCAACGACGCCTTGGTCCAAGACCTCGACCAGGTCAAGAGCACGCTGTCTGATATTCTCCTGGAGGATGGTGTTGAGCTGCGGAGCCCGTACCCCACTGTCACCGAGCAAGCTAGCACGGTCAAGAGGAAGATGGTTGATTTGAGGACCCACAACAAGAAGAGCTCTCGCTTAGTCGATGAGCTGGAGGAGCAGCTGCAGACAAACTTTGACCAGGTTCACGCCACCAACAACCGGATGTCGGCGCTGCATGACCGTAATCAGCAGTTGGAGGAGGCACTGAACGCAAAGGCCAATTTGCAGAATCAGCTGGATAGTCTGAGGATGGAGAAGGCAGCTCTTGAGGTACGCGTGGATCATTGTATATGCGGGGATATTGGTACCGGTACTGACCATGCGCAGGCCAAGCTCAACTCTGGTATGAACGGCGATACTGTGGGCCGTTCCGATTCGCTCAATGGCACCATCCGCAAGACCGCCTCTGTCACCTCGTTGCCTTCTCCACCACCTGCCATCCCTCTCCCGCCTCTACCTGGTGGTATGACTGGCACCTCGAGTGGCACCACCTCACCTGTTCCCGGCATGCGCCCGCCGTCCAAGGACATCACCATGCAACAGATCCAAGAGGATCAGGAAGCACGTATTCGCACGATCGAGAAGCATTTGTCTGCCGAGAAGCAGCTCACTTCGACGCTCGAAGAGGCCCTCACCGACCTCGAGCGCCAGTCGAACAAGGTCAAGGCAGACTGCGACGCGTGGCGACGTCGGTGCGGCGAGCTCGAGGCCGAGCTCAAGGAGATGAAGAACAAGCCTCAGCAAGACCAGCGATGGAGCCTGCACCAGGTCGAGGAGGAGCGCAAGAAGCGCGAGGCGGCGGAGCGTGCGAGGGCGCATCTCGAGGAGAGAATGAACGCGCTCAGCAGCAAGAAGAAGAAGAAGGGCAGCCTGAATTGTTTCTAGATGAATGGTTCAGGCGACGGCCTCTTCTAAGCAAGCAGGTTGAGCTCGTCTACGATTCTTTTCTGTCTAATGCGTTGCTGCACGACGTCGAGATGGCATAGTCCACACGAGTTTATGGATCTGGTTATTGGATTTGCTTTTGCTTCTCCGTTTTATATGTGGCCGTTTTCTCATTTCGGGCCTCTTCCTATTCCATTTGTCTTCGCACATACTCCCTCAAGCGAACACTGCACAGAAACAAACCATCACATGCGGCGAGGAGTTGTACGGAATTTCGAACGAAGTTGATTGATTGACTTGAACTGATCGATGCTGGGCTGCGAAGAGTGGGATAAACGGTCGTTTTGGTTGTTGCTGTGGCCTATTATTTTCTTTCTCCCTGATACGTTCTGTGTCTATCTACATATCCTCCTACATACCTTATCCCTCACCAACCACCCCCACTTTGTACCTACTTAATAATTATTTGCTTCCTTCACGCGCCATGGGTTTGAAGATAGAGAGATCGACGGAGAGACGGCGCGTCACTGCGAAGAACAGGCTGACTGAAGAGCCTGGCCCCTGGTTGAGACAGCTACTCTGAGAGGGTTGGTTGGACGGATCGAAGTGGTTTACTTTGCTGTGTTGCCTTATGGTGCGGCGTATTTGTGCAGAGATACCATCAATACAATATCTTCTTTTGCTTTATCAATTCCAGCATCTGATGAATCAGCGAAATGAATTAACTTCTTATTGTAAGTTACCTCGTGCTAAAAAGGAAAGAAAAAAAATCCGAAGCCGCTATTTTTTTGTTTTTGTTTCTCCAGATAAGTAAAGCCGTCTATATCATCGCCACGACAATACCGCCATTGGTCAAAGTGAACCGCTCCATCACCCAAACTGGCCTTTTGTGAGCGGTTCACATGTTGAATTGAAACGTAGAGTAGATGAGTTTTCGTGCTTCGATCGACAGAACGTAATGCATACTTACGGGCCCGAACTTCCCATGAATATGTATCAAAAATGTTTGTAGAGAAAAGAAAATGTTATATAAATACTGTAAGATGTCACCCTGAATAGGCCTCGTATGTGGCCAGCCTAATCGATGTAAAAGGAAGCTGGCAGGCAACCAATGCCGTTGACGGTTCCACCGTTGTAAGTGCTTGGCTTCTGAGTGGCATCGTGGTTGCAGTTGGCATAGGCAAGAATAACTGCACCAAATAAATGTCAGGGCTTGTTAATAGTGTGTAGGTGGAATCGATGAAATAGTTATATAGGAATACTCACCATTCCAACCACCACCGAGGGCATCGGTGAATTGTTGGCCACCCGACTGCTTCTGCTCGTCCGCTTGTCCGTTCTTGTTGTGCATGCAGCATCGCCCACTGGTTTTACCGATGTCAGCGAGCTCTTGAAGAAGGTCACAAGGAAAAATTGGCATTCCTCCCTCAGAATGAGGCTAAAGCCTGAAGAAGATTTACTGACAGAATGTTCTTGACGTGTTCGTCGATTTGTGCATTGGTCACTGTCAAGGCTCCGCTACGGTCCTATATGATTCAATTTCATCAGCATGTTGTCGTTGGACAAGATAGTTTCTAGCTTGGTGTATTCAAACTGGGTGAGTGGGACGAGAACATACGTTGCAAACATAGACACCACTCGTGTTCATGCAGCTGGTGCGGAGACAGCCGTTGGCGGCGATGGTGTGTTGATCAGTGGGGGAGTTGATCATGTTCCGCACCAACTCGTGGCCATTGTAGAAATCAGCACCTATAAAAATTCGATTAGATGACAGAACAAATACATAATTCTGAAAATACAGCGCTAATCTGTAGGTGACAAGTTTTGGCGGATTGTCAATGGATCCGGTTACGTACTAGCAAAAGTACCACAGTAGAGCTCTCCGTTACGCTTCTGGAGCCTTGGGTCACCGGCGTCGGTGATGCTGCGAGCGTCGAAGTAGGCCTCTTCGGGAATTGAACGGACCAGGCCAGGAACCAACTCGTCCGCCTCGGAGAGCGTGCGAACTGCTTCGAGGGCAGGGGTGCTGGTAGGGCCGGCTGAGACTAGAAGAGCAGCCGAAGCCACGAGGAGGGTAATCTGGGTGAGGGAGATCATTTTCAATGAGTGTGGAGATCGAGAGATCTTATTTGGTTTCCAAAAGAGTGTATGTGTGAGTAACGAAGGAATCAGGTCGGATGGTTTGTAAAAGCGACTGGAGTGTGAGTGGGGCTGTAGCAGTATTTAAAATGCATTGATGTATGATTCTATTCAAGGTCTTGAGCCATCGAGCCCTGCTGAAGACTATAAAGAAACGGCCTGGTATACGCACGTGGTATTCTGTTTGACAGAGTGAGCGTTGCATCGAATGATGGCGGCGCAGATTCCGCACAATGTGAAAGAGTGCTAACCGCTGCCAAGCCAGGACAACAATACCAAGCTCCATATTGTCTGCGAGTGGACAAACCAAGAATATGAAGGCTCCCAAAATAAGATTCATTCAGCCACCCGCAAATAGTAGCTCATACTCGCGGCTGACAGACTCAGGTTGGATCTTAGTGCGGGTGGATGGCATGCGACTGTCCTGAAGTCTATGGAGACCTCCAATCCATCGATGAACGACCGACAGGCGATATTATTGAGCGTACATCAGAGTTAAGGACGGAAGGACAGCACCCTGCTTAAACGAATAGAAGTTACTGATAAAAAGAAATCCTCTTTTGCGGGGGGGGGGGGTACACTTGCTGAGATGGAGCGTTTGCAACAGCGGTTTGGAGACATACTACAGCCTTGCGTGACAAACTACACCCCTGTTCCTTCAGCCTCGTTTTAGAGACAAGGCTGCGGCTGTCAAGAGTCAGGGTCAAACAACCACAAGAGAAGAGATCATAGCTTTAGGACCCAGAGTAAATTTTAGAAAGACAAATATTGAGATCAGTTCATTGGATCTATGTCATAAGAAAGTCTTTCCAATGTTGGACATCATGGAAACTCTCGGCGCATACTTCATAAAATCTGTTTCATGCTCGAAGTATCGCCCGGTGCGCCCGGTGCATCCGGTGCGCGCGGCATCGATAAAGGGACTAGGATCGCACTGCACCTTTTTGCTTTGGATGCTTCCGATTTCACAAGCCTCATGATCTTGCTTTCTCCTCATTTCTCAAATGGAGTCATTGTCGAAATAGACAAGCAGCTTCTCTATCTATGGTTTTGTGCAACATGAGTGAGATACACCAAAATAGGCCAAAAACTCTAGTCTTGTGATCAGTACGACAGCCAACCGTCACAAGAAAGATCCTTAATGAACCACAACCCCGCACACCACCGGGCGCGATATTACAGAGCGACGCCTACGCCCCGAACACCGAGCAGAGTTGCGACGCCAATTTCTATGAGCTTTCGAACAGTCGTAACTGGAAACCACGGGTATACCGCCGCATGGACTCGTCTTGCATGTAGCGGAAATATTGATAGCAGTTCAGCTCCCAGACCCCAATAGTCAGCGTTATAGCCCTTGCCAAGACCATGTCTACGCAAACAGTCTCGATTTCAATGGGGCTACCAAGTCCCACAAATGCAACGACGACGACCACGACGACAACAGTGATCCTAAATTCAGGGCTCCCGGTCTCAGGTGACGGAATCAATACAGCGCTCGGGATGAGCCCGGCGACCCCTGGTGTGCAAGGACCAGCAGCAACCACTAGTCTAGTCACTGCGATGGCTACAGGGGAGGGGACTCCATTTTCTCGGAAGGCAGATATCGTTGTTGTTATCTTCGCGACTTTGGCAATGGTGTCGCTTGGCATTTGTTTTGGGATGGCGGTGTGCCATAGAAGGGCGCGACGGCAGGAGAAGGACAATATGGCCACAAGCCTAGTTCAGAAGGATTGAAAATGACGCACCACACCCAATACGTCCTATATCGGACACATTTTAGACACAGTAGATTGATGGCAATTTGCTTCCTTACTTTTGCACAATGCGAGATGCGCTGGCGTATGTTGATCTCCGGCGCAAGTTCGTGACTCAGGGTGCCCTTCGGGAGGTCCAATCATCCTTGTCATCAGTTGGCAATTTTTCTGAGGTATCAGAGGATCTGGAAACGAGAGATGGGATGATTGTTAGATACTAACGCAGGGTGCAAATACGTGTTGTTTTCGAGCTGGCGTAAAATGACCGAACCGGCATCGCATACCGAGACTACTCAGGTACGGAGTGAAAACTTGTGATACTTTCAATATGCAGCTCTTAGTAAAAATCCTCGCCGCCGCTTGAAAGGCCGAGTTATACTCACAAGTTGTGGAAGCAAATACATCTCTCAAGTGGGCTTTGAGCAATCTGTTGCAAATGACTTCCGATTTAGTGATATCGCACTGTTCGAGAGGAACTCTAGACTAGGTGCTCAGTACCGATGGCGTGGCTCCCATTTAATCCTTGAGCTTCTGGCCTCGAGGAGTGCGGAACTCCGAATCTCAATCCCAATATTGTTTTCTTTCTCATCATGGGATGACTCTAGATGGTATGCGTTTTGTCCATCAAGACTTGAGACGCTGCTTGGTGTACATATGGCTAACTCATTCGAATGAAACGGAACGCGCGCTCCGGGTTTGGCGTCCAAGAGCGGGCGAGGACATCTCAGACCATTCAAAACATATTTGAGCATTTTGAGCTCGTAGATACCCAGTTCTTTAAGAAGTTATAATGTATCACTCGGTGCTTGAAAACTGGTACGTCACCAGAGATTCTTGATTACAGCTTGAGCAACGTCCGAAACTGCCAGCTCTCCAGAACAGGCCCGTATACCGCATCCTGAACCTGATAAAGAAACGCGGAAATGATTTCACATAAGTCTGGCGGAGTCTTGTTCCAACTCCAACCTCAGTCCATGGCGTCTACACCACTCATTCTATACCAGCCTTCTTGAACATCGTCAATGTCTTCAGGGTGGGCCCTCTTCTATGGTCCAGCTATGAGAATTGTCTGCGTCTGTGTTAGTAACTTGATGCCAATGAACCAGCGTGGAGATTTCCCTTACCCCCAGGAGCTCGCTCACCCATGATGCCAACCGCGCGCCACCTGCTCCTATGAGCGCGGGCGCTAGCGAGAGCCATCGTGCTGACGAGACAGCAACAAAGCTTGGGAGAGCTCCAGATCCCTCTCTTGGTTGAGATTGTCGAGCTTGCTCTTGTTTCGACGGTCCTGCTTCTTGGCCCGGCCGGCTAGCCTCGCGCTGGTGTGTGCTGAAGTTAGATGAAGTGTCTCTCGCTCACGAATCGTATTCTCCTGCTCCCTGAGTGTGTTCTGCTGCGCACCGACTATTTCCTTAAGCTTTCTGATATCTCGTCCTAGGACGTCTCTGTCTTCTTCAGTCCTTTGCAATCTGCCGTGGGCATTCTTGGACATTTTCGACCAACAGTCGCGGTCCTCTCTCATCCATTTGAAGTCCTTCTCTGCAGCAACGAATTTGGCATCCATTGTCTTCTTGAGTATCTCCTCCACAACGCGACACCGTTGCTGCTCGAGCTCGACGGCCTCGGCTCTGAGATCGCCAATGAGGTATTGGAGGCGAACGATTTCTGCTCGGGCATCGGAACGTTGGCCTTCAAGCTTGAAGACACGTCTGCAGAGTGCCCCGACTTTGTCTCGATTGTCGACGGGTTTCAACAATTTCACCAAGCACGCGATGGCCTGATCGGAATAGGCGATAGAAACTGGTGTGGGCTTTGTCGTTGGACCGAACTTAAACAGCCGACCAAGTTTTCAGAACTCGACGATGACGGCGCTGGCTTACGAGAATCCATGTCGATTCTGTGGCTGTCTTGATGAATAGAATTGCGCTCGAAGGTGCCGTTGGTGCCACAGTTGGGATCGCCGTACTCAGCTCCGCGTCTACCTCTGCCTTTTTCGTACTTGTAAGCCGGTGTGGTGTTTCGTAGCCGACCTCTCGATTCGGGGTTGCAGCTGGACGAGCGTGAGAAGTAACAAGTAGCTCTTCGGTATCCTTAAGTGAGATTGAGGTAAGGTAATGAAACGGGGGCTTCGCTTCTTGTCACGAGGTGTGTTTGAATATGCGGTCGACTTGAAGCTGTGGTTGAGTTGAAGTCGTGGTTGAGTTGAAGTTGTAATTATTTGAAGTAGGCAGGAAGTTGAAGAGTCACGAACACCCGAAGAACATGTGAAATACAAGAATTAAGTGATTGTCACCGACGAAAGACCAACCGGTCCTTTATGGATTACAGTCCCAACATCATAATCAAAGGCATCAGCGCTGTCCACAGACTTGATACTTTCCTGCCAGCACCACCCAATCCGCCCTCTCCCCCACAGTCACTCCCGCAATCTTCCTTCTTTTCTCCCTCCCAATCTGAACAACTGACAGCCACCGCCGTCCCTAGCGCCAGACCCGTTCCCGCTGGGGTCAACAATGCCGCATGCGCCCCGTCGTCATTACAAAGGTTGAAATCTACCGTTGCGCCAAACTGATTCACGCTTTGAAGATCCGACTGCGCACAAAGCGGGTTGTCGTCTGTCGCAGGGCAGAGATTGTTGACCATCACGACGATGCTGCTGCCGGCGTTAGGGACAGCGGCGCCAGACGCCGCGTCGGTCTGGACGGTTAACTTGTAGCATGTACCACAGGCGGGCCCGGCCCCGGCGCCAGCAGCAGCCCCGAAAAGGTTCTGGGAGACGGCGGCGGAGAAGCCGGGCTATTAAGGAGGTTAGGACAGACTGGAGAGGAAAGGTATAGAGAGACAGAGGATTACATATGTATAGAACCCGCAGGCGGCCTTGTTGGAGTTACAGTTTGGTGAGCCACGAGCGTCGTTGGTGCCGTACCACGAGATTGTGGTGTTATATGTGGTGCCAGTCGTGTTTTGTGCCACGGCCAAGGCAAGGAACATCACGACAGAGACGGTGAGGTGATAGTAGGACACCATAGTTGCTTGTATTTGGGCCCTGGCACGAGAGAGCGCTACCGTGTTCCAACGTAGAGGGGAACAGCCTCCTGGTGGGCGGTGAGTCTTTGCTGGACAAGAAATGAGCTGAGAAAGTCATCAACTTTGATCCTACTACTGCTGTCTATCACTAGCAGCGAGCATGCAGATGAAAGACTTGATGTCGAGATGATTCGGAGCCTTCCGACGTCATGCAGGCGAGGTTTGCGGGTTTCAGACTCCGGGACCCTTTATGTGAAGCTTCCGAATGGAGGATCTTCAACATGGATTGGTTCCTGTTGGCCCGCACCATTAGCAGCCGCAATATAGCAATTCCTTCTTTTCTCCCCTTTTGGTTCACATTCACAATGGTTCCCAGGTTTCCGGCAACTTCGGTCAGGTGGACATCATACAAACCCGTATAACACCTACCAGCTCGGTTAATACAATGCGCTCAACCCTCCCGTCCTCATTCCATACCAGCAGGACATCGCGACATGCTGGTCACCCATATGCCCAAACAGTCGTGGTCCATTCGCCGTCCAATTCGGAGGGCTTACTTCGTGTTCTTGGTCGACGCGCACACTACCACCGAGGTCGGAAGGTCTGTCTGATACACTCTTACAACCATTTATCTTCAATGGTCTCTTTGACTTGGGTGGACAGCCTCAGCGAGCGAGAGATTTGGCTCGGTGGGTCCTTGATCATATGGGCCCCATACCGCGGTTAAGTACCTGCCAATCTTGTTGCAAAGAAGATGGTGTATGTATGTAGTCCGATCGCCGGTTAAAGTCATAGTATGTAGTAGTGTTGCGCATGAATCTGATGAGGAAATTAGGGGAAATACGCCGACACAAAAGTCATGCATCGCCGCGGCTGCCTTTTGTGATGCAATTCAATATCAGAGCCTGATGCCATCAGAGTGGCACCCAGGTCAGCCGCACTGCGAAAACAGTCCCACGAGCCTGGCACGGGGAACGACAAGTTGCACCTCGCGTCGTGAAGCGGCGAGGATATCTAAATCCACGACGCATGGTCCACGAGCCGCTGAGCGAGCAGAAATAGACAACCGGATGGGTGAAATTCTTGGCCCACCCGGATGCATCGGGACGACTGTACTTTTTTTGATCAGAGCGACAAACTTCACGACAAGAGCGTGAAGCCTAGCCTGCCATTCAGCCCGTGGTGCTCGCGATGGAAGCACCGATTGAGGGAGTCAAGTCACCATCCATCTTGTAAGTGGGTCTTGCGTTGATCGTGCGGTGTATCAGAAACCCCAAGAACAGGACCAGACCACCAGTATGCAGTGTCGTTATCGTGGCAAGGTCTTGGGTTTGTACCCATACAGTACAGTATTCCTTGTCGCGACGATCGCTGCTTAGCCTCAAGGCGGACCCGACTTCGACTCAAAGTAGTGTTCCAGATGTCTTGACCTCAAAGTTGGACCTGTGGTTTGGTAACCGGACATCGAGGTCTGCTCGAGCGTTGGGAGACATCCCGAATGGTGGCGCTTGGTAGTATGGCCTCTCACCTCATCTTATCGTAGGAATTCGTTGTGCGGCGACATTTGGCTTTCAAGAAACTATCTTGTCAGCTGCGAAGGAACTGTGTCTGCAGGCCGCCAACAAGGAACCGTTTCAACAAGATAATAAGCGATATCATTGGCAGACCGTCATGCCCAGGCCTCGTTGCCCCATACTATGCAGTAGAGGTCGTTTCGTCGAGGGTTAGAAGTCAGAGGTAAGGCCTGGGCAGGGCGGGCAGGTCAGGGTCGAAACGGGCTGGCCCACTCTACCCCGGACTTTGAGGATCGAGACCCACTTTTATTTATAGTGGTCCGACGCCCGATTTTTAGCCGCAAATCTTCAAAATCGAGACCATCATCACTTCTCGCCCTCTTGAACACCCTCCACCCCAACTTGTCCACCTTAGCCCAACTACCATGGCACCATCATCATGCTGCAGCAAGACCTCTTAGATACGTTGTTTTTGAATAGGAAGGCTCTGGCGGACGCGGGAAGGACCGAAAACGAAGCAGGCGCAAACGGGAATCCTCCTACAACCAACAACCACTTCGCCATGAAGGACGCAGCGAGCACTAGCGGGGCCAGCGCGGACGTCTGCCCCGTTGATCATAAGAGCAGAGAGGCTTGGTTGAAGCAGGCACAGGCTGCAGCTGCTCGCGAAGCACAACAACCATCACAGCCCGAGGCATCGTCAACAGCAGACGCCTGCCCCGTTGACCACAAGAGCAGAGAGGCCTGGTTGAAGCATGCCCAAACCACCACCGCTGCGCAAGAGGCGCAAGAATCACAGCAACAGCCGCCATTGACGACGTCAAGACCACAACAGCAGCAACAACAACAGCAGCAACAACAACAGAATGCAACATCCTCAGGCTGGGGCTGGCGCATCCCCTTTTTCAACAGCCCTTCTACAAAACCCAGCCCGTTAACGACAACACCCACTTCCTCAACAGCAAACCCCACGAAAAACCTCGGCCAAGATCGTGAAGTCTCCACCATACCACGATCTACACCACCCGGTGCCCTCCTCGACACCGGCCGCCCCTCCAACCACGAAACCGAGACCGGCGCAGACGCCCGCACGGGCAACTGGGTGTACCCGTCCGAGAAGATGTTCTTCGACGCCATGAAGCGCAAGGGTCATGACACGCGCGCCGCCGACATGAAGACCGTCGTGCCAATCCACAATGCTGTCAACGAGCGCGCGTGGGTCGAGATCAAGGAGTGGGAGCGGCCATACCAGGGAACTGCGTAAGTCGTGCCTGCGTTACAAACCACAAACGGAAGATGAAAGTGCTGGAATTAACATGATGTGTACAGATGCCCCGGTGGGCCCCGACTAGATTCGTTCACGGGCCTTTCGAGTAAAATGTCCCCTAAGGCTCGTCTCAACAGCCTGTTGGGGTATACGCCGCCGTTCGATCGCCACGATTGGGTGGTGGACCGGTGTGGAACCAAAATCGAGTATGTAATCGACTTTTACACTGGTAAGAGCGATAGAATGGGAAGGCCCAGCTTTTATTTGGATGTGAGGCCAAAGTTGAACAGCTGGGAGGGCGCGAAGATGAGGGCAGGCCGGATATTGGGACTTGTATGAGAATATGTAGATCGAAGATATGCTACTACGCCCCAGCGCAACAGACATGGCGAGAGAAACTCGGCTGGAATTTGCACGTCAAGTTTCTGCATACAATTTTACATTATAACGGAATAGACGACATTTACATGCACTAGAGGCAACATACTAGAGACCAAACAAATGCTTGACTATCGATTCAAGCTTAATGTGTCTAGGGGTGGTATCTCAACTCGGCCTTGACCCACAACACACTACCGAAAGCCCAAAGGGACAAAATATCAACTTTTCTGCCATGTGGAAACGCCAGATGCCCTAAAATGTTCCCCTCTTGTTTTTCTAGCCCCGAATAAGTCCAGCCAAAAAACGCCTCGCCGTGAACATTCTTCCGTACCTGGATTGCCCATCGTACATGGCTACAACGCGGAAGAGGTAAAAGACAAAAATCAAGTTCAGGATTTCATCAGTCGTGCTTCGCCTCCTGCGAAGGTCCTTGCGGATGTAGAAGAGACGCATGGCCCTTTTCGTGTGTTCCTTGTGGCACTACTTTGTCAGGCGTGTTAGCTGATGTGTGTCGCGAGGTGTGGGAGACATCGAACCGAGTAGAGAAGAAAAGGAAGATCCGTTGCGTCATCCCCTGCGGAGAGCTTGATGAACGCAGAACAGATGACCGCAGAGACCCATCAAAACGATGGAAGATGCCGAGCCCAGGAAAAGGAAAACCGAACAAGTCTACATGCCCTTGACGTTCTTTGCGTCACCCATGCGCACGCGCACGGGCGTACGTGTTTCCAGCACATGATTGTCAATCTCCCAACCTTTCGCCTTCAACGCTTCGAAGACAGCCAACTTGGTCTCACGATCGACTACGCCCGCGCCCGCAAGAGCATCATCCGAACTCTTCTCATACAGACCGGCGCCATCGAAGCCCCGGAGCACCGCGGTATCGAACCGGTACGCCCGTGCGACGGCGTCAAACCAGGCCATGAGAGGGTCGTTGACGGAGCGATTTCCTTCCTTGATGGCGATGCGCATGGTGAACTTGGGGCCCCAGCTCCACACGCGCATGTAGTAGTCCTCGGTCTCAAAGTCGTACGGGTCCGAGGCCCAGGCGCGGAAGTTCTTGAGCTCGCCGTAGCCGCCGAAATCGCACGTGCCGGTGAACTCGCCGTTCTTGGAGGCCATGTTGCCGCGGCTGGCAAACAGGATGCTCTCGCGCGCGGCGACGTCGGTCGGCGTCAGCAGCGTGTTGGTCTCGAGCCACTCGCGGAAGACGATGGTGGCGCGCTGACGATTGAGCGTGCGCATCTTGACGGCGCGCACGCCGCTGTAGTTGGTGAAGAGGTGCACGCCGACGAGGACGATCATCCAGCACCACACGGCTTTCTTGCCCTCGACCAGACGCACCAGCAGTGTGCCTGCCATCATCCCCATGAGACTGACGACGGTCTCTTGGCTGGCTTCCTTGGCGTTGAGCTCAGCGAGATTGCCTGTCTTGGCAAAGTGTGCGCTGAGGGTGGCCTTGGAGGCGCCGGCAGCGACGCCGCAGAGAGAGCGGAGGATGGAGGCGGTGACCATGACGGAGACCTTGGGCATGAGGGGCAGGATGGGTAGGAGCAGGTCGAGGAACTGCGCGCAGTCGTTGAAGACGTCGGCTAGGAACCGGTAGTACTTGCACTCGGGCTCGATGGCTTGGCCCATGCGGTGGGCAAACATGATGGTGGCCAGCCGCGAAAAGGTGTCCTGAACGATTTGGAGAAATAGTGCGGTGGTGGGCGTCTGGTCAGCCTTGCCCACACCCAGGCCCTCAAGGATGGCACGGTTGGCCAGCAGGTTGGTGATGGAGGAGGAAAAGGCCTGGAGGGAGTCGAAGGTCTGGTAGGCCAGGTAGTCATCGGTGACAGTGTGGGGGAAGCCTGCGGGCAGGAAGGCATACAGGATGGCCTTGGGGAGAGGCGTCTTCACAGTCTCCTGGATATCAGGTCAGCTACATGATATTCGTCGAGTGAGAGTGAGGGTGAGAGAACCGACAGTCTTCAACTTGCCATCTGAGGTCGTGGTATATGTCGCAAGGACTTCACCAGACTCGTTGATATCACAGATCTTGCTCATCTTGATTGATTTTCCGCAAAATCCAGGGAGCTGGTTGAAAGGATAATTGTCGAGAAGCAGTATGGGTGTCCTGAAGTAAAGAGAGAGAGAGAGAGAGAGTGGACACGCGTCGTTGTGTTTGTTTAATGAGAGCTTGGTTTCATTTGACGACCAGTCCAAGATGACTTGGAAGGGACTGTTCAAAGAAGACCATTCAGGGCTCTTTTATCATGCCCAGGAAAAAGGAAAACAATCGTGCAGGATAATGTAAGTGCCAGTTATGAGTGAGGTAAGACAAAGTGGTTGAACTTAGCCTCCCACCAATGCAGTGACGTCGGTTACCGACCCAATGGGCCCGATAAGCACTGACTTAGGCCCAGCACGATAAAGCCCCCCAAATATACCCAAGACCCTAAAATCTGGTCCCTGAATATCACTTCCTGTATTATGGAGTTCTTTCATATGACAAGTGTCATGTTGGTGCAGGCTTGAGAATTAATTAAAGAGATGGTCTAATGCATCACAAATGATTTGCAGGCTATGAATTCCATACTACACCAAGACTCTGTCCTCTTCTAGCGCTTAGCAACCTCACCACTTTCGGTCACTAAATACTCATCAGTCTTCTGAGGACCCTCCCCAACACTAGTCATGATGACCCTGGATACACCATTCTTGAGAGCAGCGGAAACAGGCTCCTCAAGCGCAACATCTGAAAAGTGAGCGGCAGCGCCCTCCTTCCAGCCGCTAACTTCTGTTCCTAGCAGCTTGTAGAAAGTACCCACCACCATAGCCTCATCCTTCTCCAGAAAGTACACCACGCAGTTAGGCCCGGCATCGAACGTGTACGCAGCTACCGTGCGCCCGGCAGCCTCGTTGATCTTCTCCACCGCGCGAACAGCCGCTCTCGAGACATCGTTCATGTAGAAGATGGGCGGATACGTATCCGCGCAGCACGCATGGAATGAGTTGGAGTCACGCATCGTAACCTCTCCAAACAGCGCAAAATCCTTTTCTTTGATTGCCTTCTCCATGAGATCCATGTTGGTGGGCACGACGTCCGCAATGCGCTGCTTGAACAGGCCGGATGTCGCGACGGTCTGCTGCATGCCGCTGGTGGAGCTGACGCCCTTCTTGGCCGCAGATACGACCAGAATCAAAGCGCGCATCTCAGGCCAGTGGGACGCCTCCGCGACCAAGTCGGCGAGCGAGTCTGACCCGTCGTCCTTGGTGCCCATACGCCACGCCACATACCCGCCAAACAAGCTGCGACACGCAGATCCAGAACCTTGGCGGGCAATGAGGCTCAGCTCGGCAGGCGAGTCCTTGAGCTCGTACAGATCCGCAATGGCGCGGACAAAGGCAGCAAGGCCGGCGGCGGAGGAGGCGAGGCCAGCCGCAGTAGGGAAGTTGTTCTCGGACACGAGGCGCAGGGGCATAGTAGAGAGTTTGGGGAGGGAGGGGTCGGCGGCCTCAAGGGCGGCGCGACGCGTGCGCAGCTCGCGGAAGCAGGCCTGAGTGCGGGCGCCGGAAATGTCCGAAGGCGAGCCATTGAGGAGGAGGGAGTCCGAGTTGGGTGGGTAGGCGGCGCTGCAGGAGGCGGTGGTGAGGGTGCGGAGGTCGGACTGCGAGAGGGTCACGGAGAGGGATGAGTTGGTGGGCAGGTTGAGCTTGGCATCACGCTTGCCCCAGTACCTGTTGAGAGCAGGAGTCAGTAGGAGAATCGTGGGGACATTGGTATATAGGAACTGATCCAAATGCAGACAAACTGCCAATATCAGTTCAAGAGCTTGGGAAGGAGGAAGACGTACTTCACGACGGCGATGTTGACGGGAGCAGTGGTGCTTGCCCGGTAAACCTTGCCCTCAGCCATCTTGAGAAGATATGATGCTACTATATGCCGTCGTGTTTCCCGAAAGTCCGTTCGAGTCCACGCAGCAGCAGACCTGAAATATGTTGGTGAGTGCACAAGAAATCAAAGAGAGGGCGGTGACAATCCCACTCTCACTTATGTGCACTTCTGGAAATGATAGTGGGGTCGATCCGCCGATCATTGAATTTACAAGACCCCTGCAAATGAAGCAACAAGGGTGTTCCAAGAAGGCGGCACGCTGGCATGTCAGCACATGCTTACATGCTATGGCATCCTAGTATTTGTGTTTATATTAAGTATGCAGGTGGTTACAGTCTCCTACAACCCACTCAATGAGTCGCTAAACTCAACTACAGGCGAATCCCAATTCTCGCTCGCCGCCAGCCATTTCGTAATAACCACAATCTTCTCTCCAAACCTGGCTGACTCGTCTCTATCACACGTCCCAGCACCGTACACGTTCAGGAAGACGGTCTGGTTCTTGTCCCCACCAAGCCCAGCCATGATAATCATCCCCGTTGTCGGCTTGTTGACCGAATTGAGCAGCTTCACATTGGGAAATGGGTCCGTTCCGGTCTGACCTAGTCCTGGCACCCAGTTGAATTGTGGTGTGTAGTTCAACTGTGGCACCAACTCTCCGGACCCAGGACTGATGTGGTCCAATTCCTTGATGATCTCCAGCAAAGGTGCCGCGGCATACTTCGTTAGAGCCGCCTGATCCTCTTGCATGCGGTCAAGGAAACCAAGGACCGTCTCTGTCGCGCTCCGGTCAACGCTGACCACATTGAAAACGATTTGGAAAGCTGGCCCACTGACGTCCATTCCTTCGAAATGGTGGCTCCCCGAGACATGCTCGAGCATCGACTTCGACAGGAATGGGAAATTTGTCCTGGCTGCTTCTAGGTTGCCAAATACCGCGTGCGAATAGCCAGTGCGGTCGACGTCCATTAATGCCACCGCCGCCTTCACAAGCACAGTTGGCGTAATATTTGCGTGCTCCTTTCGCAACTTGTGGATCTCAGGAACGTCAAATCGGAACAGGCTGGGCTCAAGGCTGGTCCACGTCCGAGGTTTGGTAGGCAAAAGATTGCCAGCCTTGACGTGTTCCGCAATCGACCTTAGCCTTTTCACATGCCACTTGGTCGCCGCACGAGCCTCACTCGACGTTCGAAGGTTGAAATATGAGTCAGCCCAAACTTTATAGTCGACGTGCACCGGGAGCAGAGAGACGATAGCCTCTGCCGTTTTGTGTCCACGAGCGAGCGCAAAGGCTCGGTCAAGGTCTTCGTGCACGAGCTGCATCATCGAAGCGTCCATGATTGCATGGTGTGCTGCTACGGCCAACGCCGCACCACCCGTCTCTTTAATGTCGTAAAGAATGACACGGTACAGCGGCCCTGGTGGTGTAACCCAGTTGGGATCTATATGCCCCTCCGGAATCTTCTTCAAGTCGTCCAGGGTGTCCAGCTCGCCGCCATCCTCAAAGATGAGGTCGAAGAATCTGGACGACTGTTTCATAACAATATGGAGGGCGTCGTTAGACTCGTACGTGTCTGATTGCCAGACCATGAAGGACGCGAAAAGTCGATGATTGATGATGACTGCTTCCAAGGCTCGTCGAATTTGCTGAAAGCGCGTCAGTACGTCTCCAGTAGCACCATCGAATCAACCAATCTACTCACCGTTTTGTCAAGCTGGATTGCCGGTTGTATGGCAAACTCCCACGTCCAGCTTTCAAGTAGGCGGGTCTTTGTCATGATTGCCACAAAATCATACGCCGGCATGATATCCTCGACATCCTCCCAGGAGAAACCAAATTTCGAGATAGTGTTAACCACGAGCTCCCTTGTCGGCTCGAAGAGGTCAGAATCTCCGGCAAGATGCGCCATATCGTCTACCTCCGGACCTCCTTGACGCTTGGGTCTGTCCACTCTGGGTTTCTGAGTCTGGGTTGAAGGACTGTCCATGCTCTGTAGCAGCTTGATCTGTTCCTCTATGGTTCCTGCCTCGGCCATGGCTACCAAGGACAGTGCTTTGCCAGTCTGCTTCCTGATCTTCTCTCGTACACGCATGATAGTAATGCTGTCAGCGAATTCCCCAATCGGTGTGTCGAGCCGGAGGTGAGATGGATCCAGGCCAACGGCCTTTGCCCATATTGTCTTGATCTCCTGCGTCGTATTGGTGTCTTTCGTCGCAGGCTTAGACAAATACTCGTCTACTAGACTTCTGATCTTCGTCTTCTGTATTTTCCCAGACGTCGTCCGGGGAAAGTCTTCCAACCCCAGGTCTTCGACAGAGATCACATCCTCTGGTACGTATAAAGCACCCATATGCTGGACAATCTCGCTTTGAACCAGATCTCTGATTTCGGCAGTTACCTTGCCCTTAACAACCGCCACTGGAACTTCGCCCGCGATGGAGTCCTTGGCGCCCACGATCTGTGGTATCATTGGGCTCAATTGAAGGTGTTTGGAAAGGACCGCCTCAATGGCGCTCGGGGAGATGTTCTCGCCGCCACGGATGATCCTTCGTGCTGTCAGTTTACCATAGAGAGACGCCGGCTGGATCACTTACATGTCCTTGTAACGCCCCATAATGAAGAGACGTCCTCGCTCATCCATCCTTCCCTGGTCTCCAGTCTTGTACCACCGCTGACCTTTCTCATCCGAGTACCATGCATCTTTACCTACGCCACCAATATACGGCTCGCCCATACACCACCCGTAACCGTGAATCTCGCCTAGGACGTTGCGAGGAACCGTCTCACCCGTCTCAGGATCCACAACTTTTAGTCGGTATCCGGGTGCTGGCCAACCAACGCTGATGTCCTGGCCATCCACGATCGATGTCATCTCAGATGCAGACGCGCACCCGCTGCCAACAAACAACCCCTCTGTACAGCCATAGAAGTTCTCCACGCCCGTCGCCCCCAGCTCCTCCACGATCAACCGTAGATGCTCAGGTGTTACGCCTGAGCCGGCCAGGATTACGTCCTCCAGATGGCTCAGCGGTCGATGCGCGTACTGCGGGTTGGCCGACTTGGCTGCGACTAGCGCGTATATCATGGTGGGGACCATGGAGGTGTGCGTGGCCTGCTCGCGATATAGTGTATCGAGCATGCTGACTGGCTCGAAGGCCTGTCCCGGTATCGCCAGGGCTGTTCCCGTCATCTACACCCCTCGCAATCAGTATTCTCAGCTTGCCTCAGGTGCCGTGCGAGCCTAGGCCGATATGGTTGCCCTCTGTCAGGCTGTCAAGCCTTTAAATTGCGTGTTTTGTCCTACCGAAGCCGGGGAAGGGGGACATATCCAGGAAAGAAGCTTACCAAGCAAGACGTCAAAACCGCCCATCCCATGGCGTGGTTATTAGGCATCACAAGACACATTACGGTTCCCGGCCTCAAGCCTCCCTGTTTGTCCTGCGGCATTCCGGGAAGTACACGTGAGAGATTCCGCTGGAAGGACATATACACACCCTTGGGCAGCGACGTCGTTCCTGATGTGAACATGATAATACCGCCTTCATCCGACGGGGGCATGCTAAGGGCCTCTGTGATATCTTCCTGCTGTTTGTAGATCATCAGGTCTTTAAATTGCATCCATTCTCCGTCCAAGGCCTCAGCCCCACCGTCCACGACAATTTTGTGCGCGTCTGGGAAGAGGTTGAGGTTGTCGATGATCTTGGCCAGCTCGTCCGTACCGGCTAGGACGATCTGTTTGTGACCACTGCCAGTGGCTAGCAGACCGGTCGCCAACATGTGTCTTACTTCCACTTCGTTGGTCAGGTTGCGCGGACTGATGGACATGATCCTGCAACCCATTTTGATCGCAGCCCATCTAGCAAACATGTATTTTATCAGTTGTCGATCTCCTTGTCATCATTTTTTTTCGAGCATCAAGATTTTTCTGAAAACAACTCACGCAGCCAACACCCACTCCACGCCGTTTTGCGCAAAAGTTACGAGCAAACTGCCCTCCTCCACCCCAAGATCACGCCATGCCGTGATAACTTGGTGCACGGCCTGATGGACGTCCCGGAACGTCCATCGGAGGTAAGGGTTCTGTCGGTAACTGTCGTCGTCGAGCGCGAGGCTCGACACACCAAAGAGATCTGCGGCCTGATGCACGCAGGCGATGGCGAGGCTGTTGGGGTGATTGTCTACAGTAGATTGGAACCCTTCCCATAGGAAGGGGGGCTCTTTCAAGGGCGGGCTGGCATGTTCACTCAAAAGGGACATGGTGATGGTGGTGGAAAATTGGGATGTATGGGAACAATGACCTGGAGATCCAGCTCAAGTTCAGTTGAGTATTTATGATATAGAATACTAACACAACCCCGGATACGGATGTTATTTCTGGACTAGGGAGTTCTTCGCGGAGGTCTTCCGACGTATCACCAACCTGACCGGCAGACTCCACAAACAGAATTACCCACAGCTCGCGTTCCAACGGAAGAGCCGAAACTCCGATCACCTATGTACTTTTCTCGACTTCATTATCCTATCGATAGGTTCGTGGAGCCCTACATCGTGTGTTATCATCATGTGGTGCATGGGTCCTGGTCCCCGGCCCGAGCCTCGAGTGGGAAGCGTCTTGATTTGAGATCGTGAGCCGTTTGTTGTCTTAATTGCGGCGTTCAAGATGTTGACTTTTGATCTTGAACGGAACGATGGCCGACACGCCGGCGTGTAAGTACTCGTACGACCATTCATATAGCGCACACTATTTGTGCCTCTGATTGGACGGGACTGGGGCGGCCATATGATACGATTCGAAACGTGAATGCATAGTATACCATTTGAGATGGAAGGGGGGG
>JAPEVC010000291.1:0-39382 GCA_027946555.1 Gnomoniopsis sp. IMI 355080 | reverse complement strand
CAATAGGAGAAATAACTGCCTCACCTCCCCCCGTGCGCATCCCTGTTGTGAAGATACCCATTCCCCCCTGACCGTTGGCTATTGTAATCGATTGCGGACTCTGTTGAAGGAAGAGTTTTACTCACGCATGCACATCTCAGGTGATGTCGTCGCTTTCGGCCGTGAATGCCTCGACATCGAATTCGACGACCCCGGTTCCAAGTCGCTCGAATAGAACAAGTGCTGTTTCTTACTTAGACTTTGTGATTATGATTGGGAGTTTGTGGAAGCTTTTGGTCTGGTAACATTGACAGATGGTTTGCCGCAATCAATCCATCTTTCAATGGCCTCAACGATACCAAGACTTTTTTTTCTCTTAATTTGTGCGTTACCTGGTGCTTCCCTGCTGCTTTGTCAAGCAACCAAATCGCTTGGCCCCCTTTCATTTTATTTACCCTCACCGCAGACCCGGATAGTGAGGCTTTCGCCGGCCCGAGTATCGCAACGAGTAGTCCCGGACTTGCGGTGCAGCTGACTCGGTGAGTCCGCTGTGAACTCCACACGTTCATCTGTGCTAGGTAATAAGGCTCAGGGGGCCTAGGAACTGCAATGCGGGCGAGCGGGGTCCCCATGGGGAACGTCACATTGATATAAAATAATTGAGAAGGAAGACAAAACTTTGATGCTTTTTTTCTTTTTCTGTCGACGATCTGCTGCTGCTAGGCCTCTTGTTCTGGACCGCGGAAGCTTGAGCGTTACATTCAGGTGTTCCCCCCGAAAACGGCCATCATGCGTTCTTCCACAGCACTTTTCGCAACGGCAGCAGGCCTTCTTAGCTTCGCTCGAGCCACCAACTCCACAAATTGCAATATTGAAGCTATCCAAGCCGCTCTTCCGTCAAACGCCACCGTCCTGAATGTGACTTCTGTTCCCCAGGGCGGCTCCTTTGGGCAGGGCGCTGACGATATTCCATATCCCACCAACCCAACAAACCTCACCAGCCTCTGTGCCGTCATTGTCAACGCCTCGTCCTCGGCCGAGTCGTCATTCACATTCGGACTCTTCCTTCCCGACGCATGGAACTCGCGTTTCCTGGCCGTGGGCAATGGCGGGTTTGCGGGCGGCATCAATTGGTTGTCGATGGCGGACGGGCCCCCCTATGGGTTTGCTACCGTGTCCACTGACACGGGCCACAACGGCACATTTCTGGACATGTCCTTTGCGCTCAACAGCACCGAGCGCAAGGCCGACTGGGGCTACCGGGCCATGCACGAGTCGACCGTAATGGCCAAGTCGATCGTGACGGCGTACTATGGGGGTTCCGCGCCGACATACTCGTACTTTACGGGCTGCTCCACGGGCGGCCGCCAGGCCCTGAAGGAGGTGCAGATGTTCCCCGAGGACTTTGACGGCGTCATGGCGGGCTGCCCGTCGTGGTGGACGACGCACCAGCAGACGTGGCAGCTCGAGGTCGGGCTGATCAACTTGCCCGAGAACACGTCGCACTACATCCCGCCGGCCACGTTCGACTGGATCAGCGACCAGGTCCTAGCGCAGTGCGATAGCTCGGATGGGATCGAGGACGGTATCATCATGGACCCCAAAAAGTGCGACCTGTACCTCGAGGCCATGCTCTGCAAGCCTAACAGCACGACCACGTGTCTGACGGCCGACCAGATCCGGACGCTCGAGGCCCTCTACCGCCCGCTCGCCTTCGCCAACAACACCTGGGCCTATCCCAATTTCGGCGTCGGCTCCGAGGCGCAAATGGCCTCGTCCTTTGGCGACGTCGGTACCAACGCGCCGTCCCTGTACGGGACGCAGTATGTCCAGTACATGGTGGTCAACGACCCGGACTGGGATTTCAACGATTTCAGCTACGACATCATCCAGCAAGCCGATGCCATCAACCCGGGCAACGCCTCGGCCAACGACTTTGACCTTTCCAGCTTCCATGCGCGCGGCGGCAAGCTGCTGCAGTACCACGGCTACGCGGACGGTCTCATCCCCACAGACGCAAGCATCTACCTCTACCGCCAGATCCTGTCGACCATGTACGGCCAGCACGGCGTCGAGGTGGACGACTGGTACCGCTTCTTCCTCGTTCCCGGGATGCACCACTGCAGCCAGTCGGTGGGCGATGCGCCGTGGTTCTTTGGCGGCAGCGGGCAGACGCAAAGCCTCCACTCCTCCTCGACGGAGGAGGACGAATCGCAACAGGTCGCGGCCGGAACGGTGGCGGGCTTGCCGCGGGATGCCGAGCACGATGCGCTGTTGGCGCTGATGGCATGGGTGGAAGGCGGGACGGCGCCCGAGAGGATTGTCGCGACCAAGTTTGTGAATGATACGGTGGCGTTGGGCGTGCAGAGGCAGCGGCCGCTGTGTCCGTTTCCGTGGTATGCGAGTTATGTTGGGTCGGGGAATGTGAGTGAGGCGGCGAGTTGGGAGTGTGTGGACAAGGTTGGGATTTAGTTGGGAAGGATTTTGTTGGAGCAAGGACTTCATATTCAATGTACATACTTTGCCTCGAGACGCAAGAGACGAGACCGAAAGATTCTCTTCAGGCGGCCCTTGATGCGTGAAACTTGTATATTCCGTTTTGCCCTCCCTCTCCACTCCCCGCCCCTTCTGAAGCAGACACGCAGTCACACTTCATTTCATCCCGCCCGAGATCTCAACCACACTACCGTTCATGAATCTGCTGTCCTCGCTGAACAAGAACGCAACCACATCGGCAACCTCCTCCGGTTGGCCGATACGCCCCAAAGCAATGTCCCGGATTAATTTATCATTGGCATCTCCGCCAGCAAGATTTCCCGCCATGGTGGGTGTGTCGATGGGACCAGGGCACACGCAGTTGACCCGGATGCCTTTTGGTCCAAGCTCAAGAGCCATGGCTTTAGTGAAGCCGATGACGCCGAACTTGGTGGCATTATACTTTATTATTCCAAGACAACTGAAATCAGCCATTATTTTATAAAAAAGAAGAAAAAGAAAAAAAGGAAAAGAGAAAACTCACAATAGAATAACCCGAGCTGGCACGCAACCCCGCCACGCTCGCCACATTCACAATCACCGCACCCCGCTGCAAATGCGGCACCACCGCGCGCGTAACATTATACGGCCCCCGCAAATTCGTATTGACCAGCTTGTCAAAATACGCATCCGTCGTCTCGGTGATGGGCAAAGCGGTGGGGTTGATGCCCGCGCAGTTGAAGACGCCGTCGATGCGCCCGCCGTGGGTCTTGAGCGTGTCGGCCACGGCGCTATCACATTGTGCGCTGGAGCCGACGTCACAAGGGAATACGGTGTGATTTTGTTGCTCTTGCGAAGAAGAAGAAGAAGATAGGTCCTTTAAGAGGCTGCTAAGGCCTTCTTGATTGATATCGCGCAAGGAGAGCGATGCGCCTTCAGAGGCTAGTTTGAGGGCGGTTGCGCGGCTGGGCGGGTGTTAGTAAGTAGTCTTCGCGGGAGGGGGTGAAATGATGATTGAGAAGCAGCGTGAAGCTTGTTGGACTCACCCGATTCCGCTGGCGGCCCCAGTGATGAGGATGACTTTTCCTTCCAATTTTCCGGCCATTTTTGAAGCAATAGCACTCCCGTCCACCAAGGGTAGTAATTTGATTCCAGCTCAAAAAGGATTTAGATGTTCTGCCGTGTAGAGTTGAGTAGGTAAGTAGCATATTGATAGCCGCCGGCGCCCGAAGCAAAAGCGGCATTTATAATGATAACGAATACTGATCTGCAAGTTACTCAAGAATTATTGATTTTGAATGAAATTAAAGTTCTACATCCTCAAATGCAACGAGATTCGATATCCTGGCCTGAGTTTCTGGGTAAGTTTGTCTCTTCACAGCCATAGCGGATTGTCTTCCCCCCCCCCCCCAAAGCGAACCTGTCGGGCGGCGATTTTGATATGGATATTGGACATATCTGGAGCTAAACTGCAGAAAAGGAACAGCAATGTAACTAATCATCTTATCATAGTAATAAGACCTTCGTACAATAATTTTCTCTGTATAATAATCCTCAACCTGCGTTCCTGTGCCAAACACAACTTCAACTCCCCATATGCTCCGTGAAAGGTCATCCATTACATTATACATACAGGTCTTTTATGATTTTCGACCACATGGGCAAACACGCAGCAGCATCTGCCTACTGACTTCCCGTCATCTGGATGCGGAACTCCATACTCGTGTTGACGGCGAACCACCACTTGCATCTCATGTGTCCCTGGTTGCGCTCGGCATCGACGTAGGGCTCGTCTGCGGTGGCCGCAAAGTCGTTGACACTGTCATTCAGAATCTTGAAGACATCGTTGTTGCCGATGCTGCAAGAGAGGAAATTAGAGAGAGATGATTAGCCTCTTCGAGAGCCAAATTTCGATCCTTCAGGTCTGGACCTATACTCCAATGGTGGTGGGTTATCTACTAACATGGCAACATCGCTGGTGGCGGTGGTGGTGTTGTTGAAGCCCGACGGCGTGCTGCGGCGCTTGACAGCAAACTCGCAGGTGCCGTTGCTTACCAACGGCCTGAACGCCCCGTTCTCGTCGTCAGACCACTTGTACAGCTCCCAAAACCCTGGGCTAGCCTTGACCTGGTTGGCGAGGTCGGCACAGTCGTCGCGAACGACCGAGGTACGAGCGGGAGAGACCTCATCGTATTCGATCTGGCTGCAGGCAGTGACATTGGTGCGGACGATGGGAAACACGGGGGTGCTGTTGGTGCCGTGGACGGGGAAGATGCTGGCCTGGTGCCAGACGACCTGGTTGGGAAGATAGCTGAGGGTGTTGATGGTGTGGGCGAGTCGCAGAGGGCTGGTGGCGACGAGGCTGGCCAGATGGGCAGATGCCATCGTGAATATGGTGATGAAGTGCATTTTCAGAGAGTTGTGTCAAGATTAGTAGCTGTGAGCTGAAGGCAGTCAGTCCAGTTGAAATCACAGACAGATGAGGAGTGTTGAATGATAGGAACTCAATCTTTCAAAATCAGTTGATTTTTATCTTGACATGAAAAGGAAGGTACGATACAAACCTCGTGGGTTGTGGGCTTTGCTGAGGGTGATTGCCCAAAAGGTGAAATCTCTGAGCATGGAAGTTACACAACTCGGCCCAAGCTTGCAGCAGTGACGTATGTGCAAAGTTCGGTACTTGTCAAAGTGAAAAAGGGCGAGTGGAATTTCAATTAAACATTGATTCCAATTGCCTGTTTCCTGAGGTGTCACTTTTGTGTGGATTTGTCTTGGTTTGATACAGCATGCCAGCCTAGTAAGTACGCTTTAGGGCCACTTGGCTGATTACTCCTCGAGTTTGCATGCACGCTTTCAAGGTTTTTTTTTTCTTTTCTTTTCTTTTTTTTTTTTGATGGATTCCTTACCATGTTTCAATCTTTGAATTCAGTCTCGAGCTATAGAATCCAATGATCTGGCCCGCTTTGGTTAACACATTGTGGTTGTATAAAGATGCAGTCAACCCGAACCTAGGCCAGCATATTGTCTCACCCCCATGACTCTCAGTCCATAAAGTTCCCTAGGTAGAATAGTAAAGATCAGCGGATCTGCATCCAACACCATGAAGTGAGAGATCACAATCATACATTGGTGCTTGTCAAACTTCATAAATATTGGAATTGTCCAGGGTTGCAGTTCTGTGAACCTACCAATTCTCCGCGTATGCTGCTCAGATACCTACTTTCACTTGTTGGGATTGTCCATACAGAAATGTACCTACTATCCAATTCATGCATCCCTTCGGTCTAGGTCTATTTGTACTTCCAAGAAAGTTATCAAGTGACAGATCCCTGTGACGACTTCTAGACTCCCCCGGATCGCTCTCCCAAAGTCCGCCGCGACTCACTACTGGGATGTAGTACTACCACGCAGTCCTCGCGAATTTCCAGTCGAACCTCTGCGAATAAGTTTACTCGGCTTCAGGCCTTTGCCGCAGTGCGAGCGAACCGCCTCGTCCAGTACCTGTAGACGCTTTGAGACAATCCTTTGCATTATCAAATGTGTCCCCAAGCAGCTCGATCTCACCTGTCGTACTATGGGGAAGCCGACCAGAGCAACCGGTCCTGTACTTGGTGAGGTCCGATAAGAATTTGGTCTCTCCAGGATCGACTCCAAGAATAGAACTTTTTTGAATAGTGTTTGTACACTGTATCAGGCGCAGGTGTATGGGCTCGATCCTCCTTGTAGTGGCTTGGTCTGTTGAGCTGGGTGCCTCCTCCAACGGCCCCGTTGGTGGGTTGCTATATATTTCTTCTGGACGCTTTTCTGACTGGTCTTCCAGGGGAGATCTTGTGTCCTATCTCTTAGCCTCCGACCCTGATTTGGATGCCGCTAAAGAGGAGACCTCGACGTTGTCATCTGGTGTGAAGCTATTGACAACCAATGCTGGGCTTGCTGAGCAGTTGTTCTGATTCATTTCGAACACACTAGGACCAGAAACGCACGTTTTGCACTCCATAGTAGCGGTTGAGGGGCTCTTATCGGCGTTTGGATGGACGGTTGAAGTATCTATGTCCTGTGATTTCCAGGACATTGTGATAGAATGAATTAATAGCTGTCGAATTCCGTTTGTTGTGGTCGGTGACTATTGAGTTTCACAGAATGTAGATCTACTTCTTTAATTCTATTGCACAACTTTGCAATATACCCTTTAGTATAGATGCGTAGGGCCTGTTCAACATATACTGGATTGTATAAACTAGTCTAAACTTGCCCGTCGTTGGGTAGGGCAAAGGTTAAGGGCAGAAAGTGTGCGCCGTCTCATGACCACGGCAGCGCTCAGTTACCCACCTGAGAACACTTCTCATCTCAGTTGGACTATGATCACCTCATTAGCTTGTCACAGTAGTCAGGCAACATAAAGCTAACTAGCTTAGGTCTGTGAAATTCTCCCGGTGAGTTGTGGTGCTCGGCGTCTTTGAATTTGGTATGATATGCATAGTACAACAACTGCACGGCACGATTGGACCAATGTATCTCAAACCTATAACTTTCGTAATGTTGTACTCTAGGTTAGCTGTTTAGTCTTCAACCACAGAGTTGGGACAGGAGCAACTCCCAGGAAATTCAACAGTGGGTGTCAGCCACGCAGAAAACCACTGTTCGAGTCTCGTAGTCACCTCACATGCTAGTGCTATATTGCACACGTAAATCTTCTAAAAGTCTCCTGATTCATATTTCTGCATGAGAAAGTCCTCTCTAATGATGACGCTTCTTCGTAACCTGCAGCCACATAATCAGTCGACAAACTCCTATTATTCACCCACGTACGTACACCAGTGCGACATTCGACTAGGCTAGAAGTATGCAAGGCCCCCAAGAAGATATTCCCATGTTCTTTTTTTCAGCTTCAATGGTCCTGCTTACTCCGCCCATCTGCAGTCTACTCTGCAAGGCATTGCAAGGCAGACTTGTTTGCTGCGCAGTCGGGGGACCCGCATCTTCGGAGATGTCATACTGAAGCTCCGAGCGGGCATACTATGGCGGTATGGGGGCGCTGGGGGGGTAGTCATGTTACGAATCGTCATGGCAGCATTTGCAATGTGGATCCACAAGTATTGCTACCTTAATACTTAGGAGTTACGAATAGCGGTACTGCTCGAATCGGAGGCACATCATATCCCGCAACGGACCGGGCCGTGAACACATACCTACAAGTACATAGCAATAAGTAGGAAGAACTGGACCGGGGGTGGCCACAAGTGCCGATAGGTGTGTATGCCCGCATTGCATTCTGGACAAATCTTTTTTCGGCGCTTTGGGGATAGATCTCGGAGAACCCGATCTACAGCCTCGGGCCTCCGACTGACTGTGTGTGTGTGCACTTTATATACCAGAGTTTGAATGGGGGTCTGACATCGTGACGATCTTTTTTTTGTAAGGATTATTAGCGCACCGACGTCTATGCTGCTTTCCCCCCCTCCTCTCGCTGCCTCTTCTCTTCTATTCCCCCCCCTTCCGCTGCACCCTGGAGACCGACGCCGAGCATGAGCCGCTAAGTACGCGCAACTTCGGCAACACTTGTCGACATGGTAAACACGCAATGGGCTACTCCCATTCTATTCTTTGCCCTCGGAAAGATCGGTCACTCATCGGTGCTACTACAAGAGTCAAGAATGCCATCATGGTCGCATTTTCCAAGGTAGTAGATTCCCACCCCCTGCGCGCAAGTGGATAACACCGCTGTGTTCAAGGTCGTCCAAGATATGGGACCTAGATCAATGGGACTATCAAGGGTGGCTGGGCGCAGCATATGGTAGATCAATGGGTCCTCCGTGAGTGCATTACGGCCAATCTCGTGAAGTAACTTCGAAGGCGCCTGGCCATATACACACACACACATATATATATATCTCTCTCTCTCAAAGGAAAGTGGTCTCAGCGTCGGAAATGTAGCCCTCTCACGAGCGTTCCTCTCCTTGTACATATACTGGTGAAGTGGGAAAAAGAAAGCTACATATGCTAGGCTAGGTCTTTGTCAAATTTATCAAGGTTCCTCCCAGACAAACAATTCCAGCATGCGCTCCAGATTCGTTTCCCTCCTTCTGGCCGCGATTAGCCAAGCGGGCTCGACTCTGGCAGCATCGCCGCTGTACGAGACGACCATCAACATTACCGATTTTGGTGTCCTCAAAGGAAGGGCCGCCTTGAACAGCTCACAAGGTGGGCGTGTACCAAACTGGCAAGACATCTCCTTCTTTGGCGCGGTACCATACGTATGTATTTCTTATCTCTCTCTATCTTTTTTCCCCCTCTATTTTTTCTCCTTCTTCTTCCTTCCCTTTTGGCTTCCCCAATTCCGTCGCCTCAAAAACCTGCGATTTTAACAATACACCACCACCACAAGGGCGCCGACACTTCAGGTGACCTTCGCTGGTCCGAACCAGCAAGAGCCACCGCATGGAATGGCACCCTCGACACCGTCGCCTTCGGGCCTCTGTGCCCCTCCAGCTCAAACACACCAGACATGATCGCAGCCTACGGCCAGAGCGAGGACTGCCTCACACTGAACATCTGGACCCCAGCCTCCACTGCGGACGTCGCCGCCGACAATAGCAGCAGCCTGCTGCCCGTCGTCTTCTTCACCCACGACGACCTCACCACAGCCCCCGGCGACGCCATCTACGACGGCTCCGCCCTAGCATCCAAGGGCGTCGTCTTTGTGTCGTACAACTTCCGCAGCGGCGTGCTCGGGTTTTTCGCCGACCCGGCCCTGAACGAGACCTGGGGCGAGGTAGCTGGCCCCACCGGCCACGAGACGGGCAACTGGGGCATTCTCGACCAGTTGCATGCCCTGAAGTGGGTGTACGCCAACATCGCCCTCTTTGGGGGCAACCCAGACCACATCTCGGTCGTCGGGACGGGCTCGGGCGCCGCGGCCGTCTGGCACATTCTCAACAGCGGCGCAGAGCTAGGCGAGTTCGACATTAACCCCGTCAATGCCATTGCCCAGTCCGGTCTGCGGTCGCCCCTTGGTGACCCGCTCCTGCAGCAAGAGGCCTCCGCAGGCGCGTACTACAACCAGAGCTACGCGGAGACCCTGGCCATCGAGGTGCTCGAGAGCCTGAACGTGACCACCACGGCCGAGGCGCGCGCCTTGCCGTACGAGCAGCTTGTCGACGCCACGGCTGCCACGACCTTCCGGCCTGTCCTGGAGTACTACCTCATTCCGGATACCTATGCCGAAACACTGCTCAACGGCTCATCGTATAAAGTGCCCTTCATCACCGGGCATAATGCGGACGAGCTGTCTGCGGATGGGGACAACGTCGCCACCAGCGCCTACAGCGCGTGGCTGGAGGAACAGTATGGTAGCTCCTTTGCAGAGAAGTTTCTAGCCCTGTACCCAGAATCCAACAGTACGGAGACCCTGCTCCGAGACCAAGCCCGCGTCAGCAGTTGGCAATTCATGGACGGCTACCACAACTCTTCGGACGAGTCCACGTACACCTACTACTTTACGCTCCCGAATGGTGCCGCCACAAAACACAGCGAGGTCGTCTACGCCTTGGGCAACCTTTGGGCTCAGCCGGATGCCAGCAACTACACGGCGGAGGATTACCACATCAGCGACGTGTTGTCTACCTACTGGGTCAACTTTATCAAGACGGGCGACCCCAACAACTCGACCGAGGTATACTACGGCAATGTGACTCTGCCGACTGTCTGGGAGCCCAATTCAGCCACGGAGAAACAAACGTTCCAGGTGGGCTCAGAGTGGGGGGATATCCCCATTGCTGGTACGTCTGAGAAAGTTGCGCTGTTTGAAGACTTCTTTGCTGCTCAGACCCCAGCATAAAGTTTTCAAAATGCTGCGGAATGTATATATTATTTTGCCCAAATTGAGTTGCAGTAAAACAGCCAAAAGGTACCAATGTAGACCTGGATGCATGCTCCTACTGAACCCCTCACAGCTTTTGTGTCTTTCCTCAGCCACAACATGTGACAGAAATCCTTGATGTTCAGAGGCTATTTATTCGGTATCCTTCCACAACGCCACGCGCTTGATGCAGCAAATAATTTTCATCCTCCCGTTCACAAAGCCCATTCCCAGAGAGTTTATCGAGTATGCGATTTGTCCAGGAATCAGACCAGGAGACGAGACTACTTCTTCAGATTCGCCCTGCTCTCTTTTCCAGCCGCCACAGCCCCTTCGACAGCCTCCCCTAACTTGCCCTTTGCCGTATCATCCAAACCTGCATACCAAGCACGAACGTCGAGCATGAATTTGGCCTCTTTGTCGCTCATCTCGACTGGTGCAGCGTTCATCTCAGGCTCATCATCGCCTTCCGATTTGAACACCGCCCAAGACGACCCATCTTTCGTCTTCAAACCGAACCCTCGACCGGGCAATGACACCACCACGAAGGACCGCAAGAGGACAGAGTCACCAGTCTTCACGACAGGGAGATGGTCCTTGTGTAGACTGTACAATTCAACCTCCACAACCCCGTCGGGGGTGACGGATGGGTCTGCGATTGTGAAAGATGAGGCGTACTCGCGTGTCGGTGTTCGCTTCGGAGGTATGTTCGCACTGGTCGCGACGGCTGCAATGTCAACGAAATTGGCATTGTACTTTCTCAAGTCCTTCAATGCCACACAATCCGGCAAGTCGTGCTCGAGTCTTTTGACTAGGTCACTGTTGACACGTTTGGCAGTAGTGGCAGACACCTTCCTCTTCTTGGATGTTGGAGACTTGAGCGCAGCGCGAGCCAGCTGTATACTCATGTCCTCTTTGTCCTCTTTTGGACTTGCAGCTTGGAAACTCATGGTCTTACTACGCGTTGTCCGTTGGCTGCTTGGCGCCTGCTGAGCGGACACCTGGCGCGAGGACTGGCGCGAGGACTGACGCTGCGCTTTTTGAGAGGCGGGTGTTGACTTTGCCGATTTGGAGCTCGAGGTGTTTCGGGCCTTCTTGCCACCTCTCTTGGACTTTTCTTCGGGAACCGTCTCAGGCTCCTCTGCATCTTGGATCTCAGAGACCTGGGAATCAACGCTTGCGAAGCTGTCCTCCAGGGCTGCGATGGGAGATGTTCTGGGTTGCTCAACCATTTCAGATGCGTCATGAAATTCTTCATCATCGTCATCGTCATTGCCATCGTCCACGTGAGGCATTTCGCTGTGAGTGAATATACGCTGCTTCTCATGAGCTTCCTGCTCGGGAATCACTCCCGCTGTCACACTGAGAGCCGAGACTGGATCGGTCACCTCCTCTTGAGGCTCTTGCACCATGTCCGACGGAGTGAGACACTGCACAGCTTCATCCTGCTTGATGTCCTGTGTCGGTAGGGTTTGCGGAATGCCAGCTTGCTCCGTGTCCAACTCGCTTCCAACAGCCACTTCGGCATCCACCATTTCAACGTCATTCTCCTCTGCGGAGCTCAAGTGGTCCGATTCCCCATCGGTACCTTCTGTTTCTTCCACAGGCTGCGACAAAACTGTTCGTGTTTTCAACTCTACCTGTTGTTTCTCGAGCATCACTTCTTGGTTGCTTGACTGCGTCTCGGCGTGGCTGAAAACCGTAGTCTCAGAGGTTTCCAGCACTGACATAGCAGAGGTAGCACCCGCTTGGTCCTGCAGTGTAGATGAGGCTGATGGCTCGTCTTGCTGATCCAAAGACACTCTGACTTCAGGGTCCTCTCGAGCCTCGACCGTGGTGACTTCTTCTGCAACGACCTCCACGACTTCTGTGTCCGATTTCACGTCAGATCGCTCGGCGTTGTCCTTTGGCTCGAGGTCGATGCCCTCCCTTTCAGGTATCTCGCCCCTGTCTAATTCTGAAGTGTCTTGTCGGGGCTCGTCATCGCCGACTACTTGATTCTCCTCCTGGTCATCAACGTCTTCCATAACCGCATCACTCGTTGCGTTGCCCTCGGGAGAATGATCGACGCTGGGAGATCCTGGGACACGGAATTGAAAAGAGGCAATCATCTCGTCTGGTTGTGTCTGAAATGATGCAGCATGGTAATCGGCTTTCTCATCATCTGTAGCCATGACTGTCTCTCTTTCGTCACTGTCGGGCTGCGGGTCTGTCCCAATGGGCCCGTCGACAATGTTTAATTCTACTTTGGATTTGGGTTCTTCATCTTCCTCATCGGCTCCGGCCTCTTGTTGACCGTCATCCCAATCCATAGCACCATTAAGGCTGGTGGACGGCAAATTCGGCTCAGCAGCCGGATTGACCGTGATTGCTTCTTGGACTTCTTCTGCCTCTTCTTCGTCGTCACTTTCTGCGAATTCAGAGTTGGGCTCAGAATCGTCTCCATGCTCGTGCAGGTGCTCTTCATCTGTATGTCTACCGCCTTCGTCTTCCAATTCCTCAGCTTGGTCAAGGTTGGCTCCTTCTTGACGATCTCCAGAGATGCCGTGAACTGAGCCGTCACTTGGAAGGCTCGGCCCCGATGGAGCCACTCGGTGATCGTGTTGGTCCATTGATTCGGTCTCAGAAAAATCGACGGATTCACTCTTGGAAAGGGATTCGCTCTTAGAATGACGCTGAGATTCGGGGGGTGGAATCTGGCTGCGCGGCGCCTTGATAGGCGGAACTGGGGATTCCTCGTCATCTGAATCGGAAAGGAGATCGATGACGACTTTGTCCTTCTGTGCAGGGGGCTGTGACGGGAGCTGTGGTTGAGTGAAACGCCCTGGTGCCTGGACGTCGACATTGAAGTCATCTATATCTTCCTCCTCGTCATCATAATCGTCTTCCTCGTAGCCCTCTGCCCCGGCCCAGTGCTCTGGGCCCTCATCTAGCAACTCGTCGTCAGAAAGGGGTTCTTCCTCCTCGAAACCCTCTTCATCATCGGAGACGCGGTCGTAGTTGCGAAGATCGTAATCGTCGCCCTTTTCGGAATCGTCGTAAGCTGCCTGCTCGTCACTATCCATGGATTCATCCTCTTCGCCCGCTGATGCATGTTCCTGGCCTGGAAGTGCTTCTCGTGACACGCCTTGTCGGTAGACCGGCTGTGACAATATTCCCTCTTGCTTCATCTCATCCAAGTTTCGTGTTCCATCATCCACCGCCGGGGGGATCATGCCTGGCGGTGACCTCTTTGGATCGCTGCCATCTGAGCGGACGTCCTCTGAAGTATTGACACGATCGATTGCGTGGCTGGAATCGAAGTTCGAACTTCCCATAGGCCAGAGTGGGACACCTTGCTCCGGCGTGTGTGCTTCTGGCTGTGTCTGTTCCATGGGTGCTTCAATGCCCCCATAGGGCGAACCTTCTGTGGCTGTACCGACAGGTTCCTGTGACGTGCTCAACGGATAGTTCGAGAGATCCTGCTGACCCAGGGATGATTCCGGGTAGGGGTCAGCTGCGAAATGTCCCGGGGCTTGTGTAGTTCCAAGTGACGATGTGGCAAAAGCCGATGAGGGCTCCTGCCCAAAGCTGAATCTCACTGACCCACTCGTGGCACCAAACCCACTACCCACGTCTGGGACTTGAGACGACGCTGACTGTGCTTGCGCTGGATTCATTCCAAAGAGTGACGGAGTCTGTCCCAGGCCTTGATTTGCCGGTGGATTTGCAGCAGTGCCAAACGGCGAAGTATTGTCTCCGAAACCTTGACTGGAGGGTCCATGTGAACCGGCGCCAAATGGCGAAGATGTCCCTCCAAACCCTTGATTCGATGAGGCGGCCGGGATGCCGCCAAACGCCGATGATGCGTTTCCAAATCCTTGATTTTGCAAGTGTTCTTGAGGCAAACCAAAAGCAGCGAATCCAGAAGACTGAGTGACTTGACCAAATGAATTTGGTGTGGTATGGGCAGTCGCCTCCTCATGAAACCCTGTGGGAGCTGAAATCGCTTGTCTCGAAGGTGATGCTTGAATGCCCCAATCGATTCTGGAGACGTCATGCGGGCGCGATTCCTCGGAAAATATCGAATTATCAGCGCCACTCCAAGGCTTACTCGGGGTATTGACAAGGCTTGAAGGAACGGGAGCGAGGTCGAATTCGTTGGTCTGCACTCCTCCATCCGCCATTGAAGATCTTTCGGGTGTGTCATGCATATCCACGTCCTCTTTCTGTCCTGGTGCGGCTGATGGCGTGCCCTCGGTTTGATCGGGTTCAGGGCTGCTGTTGTCTTCGTTGAATCTCCATCTACCATTCAGAGCCGAGTAACGAGGTCGTTTGCGTCCCTTGCCCTTCCTGCCACCATCATCCTCTAGCTCGTCATCAAGATCCAGCTCAAACAGAGGATCGTAGGCCCTCGACCGTTTCATGAACATCGGTGATGCGTATTCATCGTCGTTGTTTGGAGCAGGAAGAGTAGGGGGATCCTCTGCGGCAAGCGGCGCATCGAAAATAGTGAGGTCGATCTCGGCGAACGGGATGGGGCTGGGCGCCTCTGGAACTATGATGGGAACGGGCTGGTCGATGTGGACGAATTTGGTTTCCTGAGTCTCGCCTAGTGTAGCCTGTGGAAGTCAGACGATAACTCATACTAGTTTCAAAGGTGCTGCCTACCTTCAGCATGAGCTTGCCAGCGAACTTCAGCTGCCATTCAGATCGCGATCCCGCAGGGCGTGCGGGCTCCTCGTCCTTGGCCCACTCGACGCCGTCCAAGGCCAGGGTGACCTCATCGCCGCTTCCAAGCTCCCACTTTCCGACGGCCTCGGCGCTGGGACCTTTCAACTGTATGCGCACCTGTCCCTTATTGCGGCGCAAACGAAAATCGGGCTCGGCGAGGAGGAAGGCGAAGGTCTTGGTGACGAAGCTATAAGGCCATGTGATGGTGATCTCTCCCTTAACCTTTCTCGTCGCCTGATCGGGTAGGTCGGGATTCAGTTGCGCTATAGGTGTTGCAGTGCTCGAAGAGAGCGATTGCTCGACTGCGTCGTCTGAGGAGGCCATGGTTTGCGACAGGAGGAGTCGCGATGTCAATGGAGGAATGACTAGACCATCGTCTGACGAAGGAAGGAAGCAGTAGATTTGCCGGCCATCTGAGGTAGCTTGTGTCAATGACCTTTGTAGGATCGCAATTAGGTTTCGGCGGTGGTCAGTTTCGTCTTTGTTGGGCGAACGCAGCACTTGCGGGATGAATGAAGTTGTAGCTTCCCGCACCTGAAAGAAGACGTGACAGTCGACAATCGCGCTAAGATGACCTTGAGAGCCAAGCTTCCCTGGAAGCACTGCAAGAAACCCCTGACCCCTGCCATCCTTCAGGTGCTATAATCCCTGCAAGGCCCCGCCTCCGACCTCTTCCGGCAGCACTACTGCCTATTGACCCTCCGCTCCGCCGGTCCTCGGATACGGAGCCCGCGAGCTGGTATTTGGGCCCCACCCGCTGCGGATATATCACGCCATGGCCTTGAATAATGTTTGTGTAGGTACTCAGAACGATAATCCCACCAAAACACGTCTTATGTGTACTTACTACTAATGATCTGGCCATTATCTATCGGGGCTTTCCAGTTTTGCTTGCTACATATTTGACGCATTTTCTCAGTGGGATAGACACATTCTCAAGTATATTCTCGACATTTGTCCTTGGACCTCTTCTTCATCATTTTTACTTACTGCCGGCACACCATTCTCAAACCTTCACTGGAAATATTCCGACAATACATTAATTTCTTGTCCAGGAGCCGCGGCATCATGGGCTCAGTCAACACCGGTCCGTTCAATGTGAAGAGGGTCGCCGTGATAGGCGCCGGCCCATGCGGTCTCTCCGCTGCAAAATACCTCGTCGCCCAGCAGGCATTCGAAATTGTGGTCTACGAGCAGAACCCTGAAGTCGGGGGTGTATGGCTGTACAGCCGCAAACCCTCGGACAAGCTACATGTTCCCCAGACAAGTGCCTTCTGCGCCCCGGACCCTCCGGTGAAGCAAAAGGACGATAAGGATCCGCCGTTGTTTGCCTCGCCAATGTATGAGCTGCTGCACACGAATATCCCGTGGACGATCATGAAATATGGCGACCTCGACTTCCCCAAGGACTCGCTCATTTTCCCGTCCCGCCAAGTGGTGCAGGACTACCTTGTGGAATACTCGCAGGATATGCGCCACTTGATCTCGTTCTCGACACAAGTCAAGGCAGTGAATCTCAGGCGCGAAGGAGACCAGGACAAGTGGGACATCGAGACGGAGAATCTGGTAGACGGAAGGAAATCCAAGGATACCTTTGACGCCGTCGTGGTCGCATCTGGGCATTACTCGACGACGTACATTCCGGACGTGAAGAACATCAGGGAATTCCACGCCGCACATCCCGGCGTGCTCTCCCACGCGAAAACGTACCGCGCCCCTGAGGACTTTGCAAACAGGAAGGTCCTCGTAGTGGGCAACGCGGCCTCAGGTCTCGATATTGCTTCACAAATCAGCCGACATTGCAAGAGCCCGCTTTTACTCTCCGTTCATGAGCCTACACCAGAGGAGAACTTGGCGCACGTACGCGCTGAGGAAGTTCCCGCAATCGAAGAATTTTTAGTGGAGGACAAGGGCGTCCGATTCTCGGACGGACGAGTAGAAAAGGATTTTGATGCCATCGTCTATTGTACGGGCTATCTCTTCAGCTTTCCGTTCCTGGAGTCCCTGACGCCGGGCCTTGTGTCAGACGGACGGAGAGTATACGGGCTCTACAAGCACCTCTTCCATATCGACCACCCTACCTTATCGTTTCCAGGCTTGCCAATCCGGGTCGTGCCCTTCCCTGTTTCGGAGGCACAGGCTGCTGTCTTTGCTGGAGTCTGGTCAAACTCTCTTTCCCTGCCGTCCACCAAGGAGATGTCTCGTTGGGAGGAAGAAGAGTACGAGAGAAGAGGCAAAGGCTTCCATGTTTTTCCCAAGCTTGGCGATAGCGCGCTACTGGACGAGTTCCGCGACTGGACCAAGCAATCGACTAGTAACAAGGGAAAGGAGCCGCCGGTCTGGTCAGACGATCAGAAATGGCAGAGGACTATTTACGTCGAGGCAAAGCTCAAATTCGAGGTTACTGGACGCCAGGCCAAATCGCTCGCGGAATTGGGATTTGTTTATCAACCTCCGAGCGAGGTAAATCAGCAAGACATTGTGTAAGATAGATATCAGATGGCCATGAACACCATTTGGCATTGGGAAATAGATTCTAGTGTCTTGGGTACTCATCATCTAAAATCGCTCAAAGCACAATCTCATGATTCGGGCCTCCATTTGGAGAGAACAGCCAGGAAAGAACTCCATCTTGGAACAGGTAAGCCCGAGAAAGACCCTCAAACTAGTGCAAGCTGGCTATAACCTGTCTAAGGCCCGCCACATGCATACCATGTTTATACCAAGCAGGCCTCGACATGAAAAATATAGATAGGTTGTAGACTTCGCCAATCATGCATTTCGAATTGGCGCTGCCGGCAGTAGTTGGATACAGATATGGGTTTACGGGCGGCCACACGCCGCTTGCAAGAACTACACCAAGTGTGTCTTCATATTATGGTGAATGTACCTGACATATATAGAGGGTCGTACCGATGCCGTATACCATCAAGTCATTTGCCGCCCCATACTTTATCCTCGCAAATCCGCACAATCGAAATGGCTTCAATAACCTAGAACGCGGTCCTAAGACTTTCGTGTACTCGGGTATCTCTGCAAAGGACCCTCCCCTTGCTCCGTGACTCCCTTGACTCTGGTTCACTTTAGACTATCCCGGACCTGCCTCGTCGTTGAGCTGACCATACTGTAAAAACATTCGAAATCAAACCAGGACTCCAATAGGCATCGAAAAATATAATCTCCACGTGTGCATTGCTTTACTCCAGCAACAATATGGGCCTTTTCAACGTTGAGGCCGTAACGCTCCGCCCTCGTATTGCGCCCATCGACCGTGCACTGAAGACGGTCATCAAAATCAGCATTGCAGTTTTACAAAGATTCAGGGAGCAAGGTGTTTGCACATACCATACTGTCTCACCTCTTTCCCCCAGAAAGCGATCGGCACTGCCACCACGCCTAGTACCATGATACTCACGGCCAACGCAATACTCAGAGCTTCGAAACCATGCAAGGCGATCAGCTGAGGAAGCGAGAGTGTCACCCCGAAGCTAAGCAAATAGCTTGAGCCCCCAACCACCACCAATGCAGACGTAGCCCACTGCGGGAAAGCCTCGGTCACCCACAACGTGCTCGCGACGCTTAACCCCCCGAAGCTGAACGTCGTAAACGCATACGCTACGTACACGAAAAACGGAGAGCTCGGTCGATGCTCGAAGCCGATGCCAAAGATCAAGAGCCCGCTGACACCGGCGATGATGGGGAGGATGAACGCCGGGAGGTAGTGCTCGGCGTGGCGCAGGCCATCGTTGCGCCGCGAAGACCGCTGGATACATTTGGAAATGAGCAAGCCACAGCTTGGCCAGGCCAGGAGCACGCCACCCGCACCCGCGAGGTTGACGAGGCCGACGATGCTGGGCGGTTGGCTGTAGGGCGGGGACGTCAGGAGAGCCGGGTATTGCGATGCGAGGACGATCGTGGCGACAAAAGAAAGGGTGTTGAGGAGGGTGAGCCAGAAGACGAGCGGGTTGAGGAGGTGGAGAAGGATCTGTGGGTAACACGCCCCAGCATCGGCCCACGAGACTCGGGCGCCCCAGCGGTTGGCGTTGCTGCCCTTGGTCGTAGGTTTGTATTCATCCGGGCGACGTACTTGGCCGTCTTCATAGATATGCACCTTTTCACCCGCGGACTGGATGAGGATCTTGCCGTCGTACGCAACGGCGGGCCGAACAAAGTAAGTCTCAGGAAGGAACAATAACGACGCCACCAGGCTGAGCACCGACAATACAACCCAGATCCATTCAATTGAATGCCAGTTGTTGCCAAGGACAGTCTCGGTCACGCGTGGCGCGATAGTCAGAGCCACCAGATTGAAAATACCGCCAAGGCACCAGTAGGTGGCCAGGACCTGTGGGCGTTCGTGGATGAAGGTCAAGTCGATGATTATTAACAGTGCCAGGCTCCAAGCCGTCGCTGATGCCAAGCCCTTTACGCACACGGCGGCGAGAAGTGCGTTGAAATCTTTCGCGGTAGCAGCGATGATACAGCCAACGGCTTGAAGGGCCGTGCCGAAGAGCAGCACAGGTCGGCGACCAATTGCAATGGACAGGGGCGCCCAAATGAAGGAACCCAATCCAATGAACAATGGTGGGAAGACAACGAGTTGCTGGATAGTGAGTATGCCAGTGCTCTAATGCAAAAGAGGATAGTCAGTGATATGGGTGACACAACAGGAGAGGACTTTTGCTGGAATCTCTGCAACATGCCCACTGACCTGCATAGTAGGATCACGAAGTAGCAACTGAAAGTTGATCTCAGGGAGCTGACAAGATGAGATACTCAGCATGGAGTAAAACAAAAGGCATGCAATCGCCCCCGTCTTCTTCCAATAGCCCCAACGCAGAGGATCTTCCGGCATATTACTGGGAATCGGCAACTTCAGGAAGGAACCTTTGCTATCCACAAGGAACACGCTGCCAGGCACGAGGTCCAGTTCTCGGTGTTGGCCAGGGAACTCCACGGGCAAACCTTTGCGTCCACCTTTGTGCCTTTCAAATAGCGGGTTATGCGAGGTGCTGGGTCGACTGTATGGCGAGCATACGCTCGAGAGATCATTTTGGGCCGTGTCGTGAGTGTTGCGCACCCACGTCTGGGTGTCACCATTCGAATGCACAGCATAGTCGATTGGATCTCGTGCGGTCGTGGCCCACACGTCCCTCCTCCCTTCCTCAGCGTCGGTGATCTTGGTCTCCGCAATAATCCAGTCTCTCAACTCCTCGTCGACTTTGCTCTCGCCATCAGGTATCTCAGGCCAGTGCCCATTCTGTATCGTTGTCGCCTTTGCAACCATGGTGGACCGGACGGAACAGCGATGTGAGCCTTGAAGAGTCGAAAACGTGAGAGGGCCCACAAATCGAGGGTCTCATAAACTGCAACGACTGGGTGGATTCGTTGCGTGAGTGAGAAGATAGGAGCAGACACAGTAACCCAAGGTCTTCTACTCGAGGATGCGGCGCGTCACCAAAGCCCATGTTGTAGTGTAAATGATCATCGAAGTGCAAGAGAAGCGTCTCGGAGCCAAGCGCGAACTTTAAAATATCTATGTTTTAACACCTTTCTGCTGGTGCCAATGGCTCGGATGGCACTGATTCCTGAAGATCGTCGAATTGTCACTGGCACTGTCATGGGCCAGGTTTTCACGCACAGACTTCCCAAGAAGGCTTGTGAGTCGGGCGAGGCTCTCTCTTTGGGAAGAACAGACATAGGTAAGGGTTCTCCAAACCTTGAATTGGTCATGGCTAAGGTTGCAGCACATTAAGCTCATGGAACTTGTGACTGAGCCAGAACTACAACGATGCACTAATGTTACCCACCTGCGACGCGTGGGGGGTTTTGTTAGCAGGCATTCACTCGGCATTCGACGCCAGCCCTTGATACTCAGACAAGTCCGCCGAATCAGTACAAAAGTTTCGCGGTAATAAACAATGGGGAAGACTTTTGGATTCCTATGGTAAGCAATGATGGGAAGCATGTAAACCTACATCGACGGAGGAACGTGCAGACAGCTTGAAATGTTTCGGTTCGTCCCAATCATATCGAACAAGTACCTACGCACCTGTTGTATTCGTTATGGTGAGGGGCCAGATAGGCGAGATTCATACTTCCCGATCATCAGCCTTACAAGGACACATCCGACATGCATTGATGAAACAGATGCCATCTCGCCTCTGTCCGAATGCTCACCACGGTGGGATGCCAGGATGATCGCGTAGCGTCTTGCAGGAAAGTTTGAGTCGGACAGTGTGCCCAGCGGTGGTGATACCACGTAGATCCGTCGGTGGGGGCGCTTCTGACCTCCAAATCTGCCTTGCATCGCTGCCCAAGTATATCCAACACCATGGGCATCAAACGAATGGCTTTCGTGAGCATGTGGAGTCTGCTAGCATGTTATTGCTTCACCATGGCAAGACTCGCGCCCGAGGTGTCTTCTGATAATCGGAAGCCGTGATTTAATAAACATATGATGTTCCCACGACCACTGCGTAGGTCTCCCTGTCGAGGATCGGTTGTTTGCGTTTGTTGGCGGCTAGCACTTGAAACATTGCTCCCGCGGACCGGCACGAGCTACCGAAAATCTTCATCTCGGAGCTGCAAAACCAATGTCCTCGGCGCTATTGTCCAATGGTGAGGCTGTGAAACCGAGCTCTACCATATTTCTGTGAACGCATAGCATAAAAGTCTCTTGGAACGTAAGACCACTCGTACGACGATGTTTGAAAGCTGATTCGGTCATGGTAGAGGTCGAAGCATGCTGACAACTCCTCCTGCTCTGAAGCTGTCGCCAAAGACGTCCTCGCCATTCGTTTCAAGCAATCATCGGCGATCCCAAACATGCCAAAGGTCAAATTGATCTCGGCTAATTGCAGAGCAAGAGTCTGACCCGTCGGAGCAGTATCGATCATGACTTGGACATGTTGGTTAGCGAACCGTGCTGTAATATACCTCCCCACATGTACTGCGAGCAAGACTTACCCGGCTGTACAGTAGGTAACGAGCGATCGTGTAAGGAAAGACCTTGAAGACCGACGTCGTTGTTATGTAATCAAACGCGAGCTGCAGATGCAGGGGGCGGCATGGAAGTATCAGGGTTATCTCATTCATCAGACCACCATAGTCAAAATATCCTGTCTGAGGCCTTGAGGCAAGTGAAAGTAAGCTCAAGATCCACTTGTCATGGCTGCATCTGCATCAGCCCGATCGCATCTTTCAAGCTCCAAGTTGCGTTGCAACTGATAAGGACGCCTTAGACACCCAAACGCCGTCCAGACCCTCCTTGTTGGTGGAGCTACCTTATCGGTACTGGCGCGAGTGCTGCCCGTGTAGATCCATCTGTACTTTTGCGCGGCCCCCAGTGCCACTCTATCTACAGGCTGCATTTGTAAGCCACGGTAAGAGGTAAGATGGCAGAGATAGTTGCCGCTGTCATCGACATGGCGGCGTTTGTTTTCTCAAAGTTTCAAAACAACCTCTCATAATACCTTGTTGTTCCTGTGGCGAGAATAGTGTTCAAGTTTTATCTATCAAGCCTTGGCACGAACAAAAACAATTATATCCTTCGTGGCGTTTAATTATCCAAGTATCTCGTGATGGCCTCAACTTCTACGGCCACCGCCGGCTCGGCCGCGGTGGCTTCTGATAAGCCAATGCCCAAGGACTTTAGTCACTACTACTCCGTGACAACCGCCAACAGGCAGCCCAGTGCCATGAAGCAGTACTATCGGTACTTTCAGATTCCCGGAATCGGAAATCTTGCTGGTGGTAAGCTGTGGATGTCATTCCTCCTTGGCGGAGAACCTTAGTCCTACCTAATTCTACTTTACTATGCGAGTCAAGCCTTGACATACTTACACCATTGCCCATTGCCCCCAGGTCTTCCAAATCTACGCTTCTTTCCCTTCGACACTCTCGAGGCTCAAACCGCCAAACCAGAGCGATGGACGCCCTCCCCCAACGAGCCCGGCGGTGCCGGAGCTGACGTCGACACCACCCTGGCAGCGAAGCTCGCCACCGCCGCCTCGCTGCATGGCAGCAACAACAATCCGGACAATCAAGCCGCTTCGCACATCACCGTGCCCAAGGCCCTCTCGCCCTCTACCGACATCACACGCAAGATTGACCTCGCCACGGCGCTGCAGTACGGCACGGCGCAAGGCTACCCGCCTTTGCTCTCGTTCATCAAGCAGTTCGCGACGCAGCACCTGCACCCGAACGTGCCCTACAAAGGTGGCGCCGACGTCTGCCTCACGGTCGGCTCGACGGATGGCTTCAGCAAGACGTTGGAGATGTTTGTCGACCCGTGGGCTCCCGGCCGCGATGCCATTGAGGATCGGCCCGGGTTGCTGTGCGAGACGTTTGTATACGGCAATGTATTGAGCCAGAGCCAGCCGCGCGGCGTGCAGGCTGTGCCTGTGAAGGCGGTAAGTCCATGTTCGAGCTCTTCACTGCAGTTGCGCTTCCTTTTCTTCGATCAATGGCTGACTTTTAGGACGTATAGGACAAGGGTGGCATGGTAGCGACTGGCCCAGGTGGATTGGAGGATGTGCTTGCGAATTGGGATTATAGCAAGGGCCGAAGGCCGCACTTGATGTATACCGTGACGTGAGTGAGAGTCTGACTGCCCCCTTCGTAAAACATGGCGTGACTGACCTATGTCACTCCATTACCACAGCATGGGCCACAACCCCACCGGCATCCTGCTTTCGCTCGAGCGGCGCAAAGCCCTCTATGCCGTATGCTCCAAATACGACGTCATCATCGTCGAGGACGATCCCTACTGGTACCTGCAATTCCCCTCCGCCGCGCTGGAGGAGGCCAAGTCGCGCAACCGCGCGCCCACCAACGACCCGATGACCTCGGCCGAGCACCTCGCCGCCAAGGGGCAGAAGAAGAACAAGTCCGGCTACGACTTCCTCGACTCGCTGGTCCCTTCCTTCCTCAACATCGACACCGACGGCCGCGTCATCCGCCTCGACACCTTCTCCAAGACCGTCGCCCCGGGCTGCCGACTAGGCTGGATCACCGCGCAGCCAGACCTGGTGGAGCGCTTTGTGCGCATCACCGAGACCTCGACCCAGCAGCCCTCGGGCTTTGTGCAGAGCGTCATCTCGGAGCTGGTCATGGGCCAGCAGCCCGCCGAGGTCACGCAGTCGTGGCTGTCGCTGCGCAGCAACAGGGAGCGCGCAGGCTTCGACGGCTGGCAGATGGATGGCTGGGTGCGCTGGATCGAGGGCTTGCGTGGCGAGTACGAGCGTCGGATGAATCGCATGTGTAGCATCCTGGACGAAGGGTCTGTCTACGTCAAGCAAGGCACGCCGCGCGCCGCGGCGGATAGCGACGTGTGCGTCCTGACCAAGACGCAGCTGTACGATTTCGATTGGCCGCGCGGTGGCATGTTTGTGTGGCTGAGGGTGTTCCTGCAGAACCACCCTCTGTTTGGCGTCCCGAGCAGTGATGGTGCAAACATCATTGACGGGCCGGCGCTTTGCACGGGACTGCTGTTATTCTTGACCCAGAAACCACACTTGGTGCTGGTCAGCCCTGGCATGATGTTCAGCTCGACTGAAGAAGTGCGCAAGAATGAAGGCTGGCAATATTTCCGCCTGTGCTTTGCGGCTGAGAGTGAGGAGAACGTGGACCTTTGCAGCAAGAAATTCGCCAAGGGTGTTAGAAAGTTCTGGGGCATCAAGAAGGTCGAGGAGCTTGAAGATATCATCAAGGATGCACCTTTTGCGGCGCAAGGTGAGGCTGATGAGCAAATTGGAAATCTAGGAATGTATATGGGTTGCTAGAAGAAAGGTACTGGGCGACGGTGACCTCGATGCTGCTTGGTTATCGGGACTGACGCCTCTTTCTGGTCTCGGCGGCGTTTTGGACCTCTGATTGCTCTTACGATGGATATGATACGGGTCACGAAATTGTAGATGAACAACACTTTGAAGATATCATTAGCGACGTACCAGACACAATTTGATACTTCAAAACAGGCACACCTCTGACGAGCTTTCAAAGTCTACTTTTTCCCGCCTTGCTAGAGAATTGAAACTCCTGCTTCCTTCTATCCAGTGCCAGGTTCACACATTTCAACATCGTAAGACACTCATTGGGTTCCTGTCACGTATTGTAGCCAGTGATTGAAGAATTCATTGTTCTTTTCGATTGGCAAATGTGCGTATTACCGTAGTCCGCACATTCCCGACCCAACGCCGAAACCAATTGTGTCATGCAGCCCGTTTGGTTCAAATCCCATCCCAGAAGAAAAGCCATCCTCTTCGTCCGCCTTACTCCTTCATGATCTCGAAGAACTCAGCGGTAGGAGGCTGGGGCTTGCCACCCTCAACCTTCTTCTCACCCAGCTTCTCCTTCTGGAATGCAGACGCGTAGGGGTTCAGGCGCAGCATAACCTGCTTGTTCTTGAGAGGGTTCTTCTTCTGCACACCAGCACGCTTGGTCTTGGCCTCGCCCTTGGGTGCGTTCAGAACGCTCTGGATTTCGGAGCTGTTGATGAGGCGGGTAAGGTCGGCCTGGGCGACAACGTTGGAGGGCAGGAGGAAGTCCTTCTTGAGGGCGGAGGGCTCGGTGGTGGAGCCGTAGACCTTGTCGAGGGCCTTGAAGCCAGCAGAGGTCCAGATAACGAAGCGGCCGAGGTGACCACCGGGGGCCAACTGCAGCAGGTTCAGGGAGTAGACGGAGGAGGTCTCGACACCGGCGATGTTGCGGAAGCCCTTGACCAACTCCTTGCCGTCAACCTCGGGGTCGTAGATGACAAGAGGGCCGCGGCGCTGGCGGTGGCGGCGGCCTCGGAGCTTGCCCTTGCCGGCGCGCAGCTTCTTGGAGCCCTTGACCTTCTCGATCTCGGCACCGGCACCAACGGCCTTCAGGAGACCGAGAGCAGCGGAAGTCTTGGCAGCAGCAGCGGCCTCGAAAGCGGCGGAGTCGATGACGAGGGGAACCTCAGGAACGGACATGATCTGGTGGCCGCGGGCGAGGAGGAGAGAGGGGACGGCAGAGGCAGCCAGAGCGGAGGCAGTAGCGAAGCGCCTGATGGTTGTTAGCAAAACAAAGAGAAAGTTTGGCTTTGCGACCTTGCGACTCACTTCTGGCCCTGGTTGATCTTGATGTGCCACTTGCGCCAGACCTTGGTGGGGGCGAACATGCGACCGGAACGGCACATGTTACCGAAGGCAGCCTGACCAGCACGGTGAGTACCACCGCCAGAGACACGAGGAATACGGGCGACAGCGCGACCTAAGAAATTTTGCAATGTCAGTCACAAGTTCGTCTCCAGATGGTCGTAAAGTGTAGCCCCGTCAATCGATTCCCTCCTCCATGCTTCGAGCCATAGCCCAGGTGTTTTTTATCGTGAAAAGTTCGAGCGTCCTTCTCCACACCCCAACCGTGCCAGATGATTTCCAAGCTCTTTCAAACACTGCCAAACACTACCACCTCGCATTTCCAATCCAGTCGTGTGTGCTTTGAAAACGTCGAAAAAAAATATTTTTACTGACCAGTTCCCCAAGACTCGGCAGAGGTCTGGTGACCGGCCTTCTCGCTCACGGAGTAGGGCTGGCGCTTGTTCTTGGCCATGCCCTTGTGGACATCCTGGACGATATCGGGACGGATGGGTGCGGTGAAGACGGCGGGCATCGTGTGGGTGGCCTTGGTGGCCTTGCCATCGGCACCCAGAATCGTGACGGTAGGTCGGGAGGCCATTGCGAATCGAATGTGCCCTACTGTTACCAATCGTTTGTCAGTGGAGCTGAGGGGAGGTTTTCCTTTTTCGATCGAAGGCGAATTGTCGGGTGGGAAACAAGAGAGCTTTAGGAAGACTCAAATAGGTAGCGGTCGAGGAAGGGGAATGGAATTGACTGACCTGGGTGGTTATCGATGCCGGGTTAGGTGGTTTGCTGCTTGGTTAGTAGGGAGTAGGGTCAAGTTGAGGTGCTTTGCTAGATGAAAATATTCTGTGTCTGGCGTAGTCCTGTTTGGGATTAGCGCGAAATTCTGCTGCTGGGCGGGGCACGTGATCCCCCGGAGCTCCAACGACCTCGAACGCCAATTCTGTCTCTGACTCTGGCATCACGCACATCAACCTGAGCCAATAGCTTGTGTAGTGTGCTTTCACAGATGAAAGAGACCATCGGGGCGTTTTATTCTTCAATTTGGTCTGCAGAGTGCGTGACGCAGACGTTGGCCTGTGGCTGCCGGTGTTGTGTTTTGCCTCCCACTCTAGCCCTGCTAGCGGGGGTCACTTTTGGAGAGAGGACACACTGGCTCAATGTGACCGGTAACATTGAGTGGCGGCAACCAGGTGTGAGAACCTTCCTATGGGGTAGCCCGCAGTGCAGCAACATCTCCGTTGGGGACTCTATAGCAGAACCATGTTCCTCCAGTGCCCTGTGGCAATCATGGATCCAACATCGTGCCCAGGTTATTTTGAGCCCCAGTATGAGAAAAAATGCCGTATACGCCCCTCACTTATAGAAGCTGGCCTCTCAATCGTCTCACTATTGGATCGTGCTTTCGTACGTATACTTCGGAGGGGCATCTGGTTTTATTGTAATATTGTTAGGTATCTATGTACATGACGCATTATGATGAGTTTCCCGTCTGTTTCGACTTCTGCCTCCACTCCTTGAAAGAGGACGCCTTGCTCTCCGCCATCTCCTGCAGTTCTGTCACGGCCTGCTCAATCGAGCTGTTCTCAGCACCCTCCTTCTCCTTCTCCTTCGAGTCGCCAGTGGTGTCTTGCTCCACTGGTATTGTCGGCTGATTTTTTCGACCATGCTCCACCGACGGCAGCACATGGACCAACTTTGGGCCCGCACCGTTAAACACCTCCGACGCAGGCAGCGGCGCCGGCTCTCCCACGATCCACACGGGCTGGGTCTCTGCGATCTTCTTCTCCTGCTCGCGAAACATCCTGCCCGCGTTGATGTACTGGGGCAGCGCGCCGTCAAACATCGTACTAAAGTCCCTTGCTCTGGGCGAGTGCATGGCCTGGCGGCGCTTCATGCAGGCATGGTAAAGCTTCGCGGCCCTCTCGCCGTGGAGCTCCTCCATGGCGTACTCAATGTCCCAATTGTCCTTGCTTCTGAGATTTTCGGGGCGCTGCACGGGCTCGTCGTTGACCTTGTTGCGGACGGTCACGTACATGGCGAACACTGAATCCTTCTCCGCTTCGGAACCTTTTGGCTTCGCATCCCTAGTAGAGCCATCGGTCTCGGCGATGGGGGCATGTTTCTCTTCCGCCTTTTCCTCTGGAGACTCCAAGACCTCTGGCATCATGTCCAGTAAAATAGTCTCAAAGGATCGAAGTCTGGCTTGGTCATCTGACAGCTCCTGTTCCTTGGCCTTGTCTTTTGCGATCTTGGAGCTTGAGCTCGTTCCAACGCGCGAAGTCAGCTTGACAAGCAAATCCACAAGCTCAGGTGATGGTCCACTTTCTGCCTCTTTGATTGCGTCCTTGGTGCCGGGCTGCTCCTCTGCTGAGGCCTCTTCTTGGTTCACTTGCTTTGCAGGGGTCTCTGTCTCCGGGGCTGACGGTTGGAACCAACTGAAGAGCGAGCCAATAGCTGATTGCTTCGGTTTCGGCTCTGGCTCCGCCGACTCGGCCTTGGCGCTTTGTTGGACGACCTCCTCGTCTTCCTCAGTTTGATTCTCGCTCTTTGCAAGCTCCGCTTCTGGATCGATGACCGACTTGAGCAGCGCTTCGACATAATGTTGGGCCTCTTCGGAGGACTTTGCTCGTAGTAGTCCACTCTGCTCCAGAGCCTGCTGAATGGCTTCACGAATGGCCGTGATGCCCTCAGCATCCTTATCCATGGTGTCTTCAATTACATCCATCATGTCCTGCCAGACCTGATCGCTGTCTTCACTCTCAATAATTGGTTCTTTGGCATCTTCACTTGGCCTTTCCTCGACTTCCACTGGGTCCTCAACATCGGCAACTTCCTCACTAGTGGAATCCGGTTCAACATCTTCCTTTCCGCTGAGTGGTATACCGAGTCTAGCCTTGAATTTCTCGGCATTTCCCTTGCTCTTCTCCTGGATGTTCTTGATCTGTTCTTCATTGACTGGCTCCGCAAAGAAATACATGAAAGGCACCGTGTCCGACGGTCTAGTCTCGACGTGTACTCGGAGAGATTGCTTGGGAAACTTGGCGGTAGCTTGATTGAGCAGCTCATTGAATAGTTTGAGACTAGCCGTGAATTCTCTGTCACCCAAGGTCGTGTCTGTTGTGCCGTGTATCGATAGATCCATCTCTTCGAGTGGAATGTACTGGAAACCGAAAATGCGCTCCGTGTTATGGAACGCGACGAAAATACCGTCCATGCGGCCCATCCGGACTTGCAGCGAGTATTTGAGGAATGCGGAGCGAATCATATCAAAGTACTCGCGCTCAAACGACTCCCAATTGCCGTCGCGCTGGCGTATCTCGTACCCAGCGCCCTTTTGGACATTACGGGCATCCATACGAATGGACACGACCGCTCTCGTCTTCAAATCGTACACACCAGTGCCCGGAAGTCTTGGGTCGTAGGCGTCTAGCTGAGATCGCATCATGAAGTCACCATATGTAGTGTAGTGATATGACTCTTCCTGGCCCTTCTCCTCCTCCGTCAGTTCATGTGACTTGGACCGGTGATATTTGACAAACTCTTCTTTGGGTACGGTCAAAAGCTTCTCCATGGACTTTCCAAGCATAGAAAGGACGGTTTCCTGGTCCCATTCTTTATCAGCGTCGATGGCGTATACTCCGTCCCTGTAATTCAGAATTGTTGCTGCTGGGGACTTGGTGATACCACTGAACCCTTCGACGTCGACTTCAAATTGTTGTGATAATCGGGCACAATTGATAGATCGCCATTGTGAAAGCAGGAAATGAAAGTGCGCTAATGTGGATGTCATGCTGGATGTTGAGCCTGTGTATTTCTTCTTCTTATCTTTGGTAATCCCGATCAACTTCTGATCTTTCGATGAGGTAACGTATTCCGTCAAGGCGTCGAAGTCGAAGTCGGTGACGGGCATGATAGAGGCAAGGTACGGGTCGAAATTCCACACCCTCGTCCTAGGATCCTGGAGAGGGTAGACACCATCTTTGAACAGGACCCTGTCCAAGCCGTATTGAATAAGCGGTACTGGTTTCATATCAACATTGACGGGCGTTAGAGCTGCCGCTGGCTCTGCTCGGAAGTTCTCGACCTTGAGGCCATGCTTCTTCTCCTTCTTCGCAGGGCCCGAGCTAGTCTTTGCTTTGGTTCCACCAGCTGTCTTGACTTTGACTTTGGGAGCTTTTCGCGCACTGGCAACCGCGGCGGCAAGGCTTTGGGATACCGCATCGCTTGTCAGTGGTTGAGAGCCTTTCTTCCCTTTGGCCTTTTTTGTAGGCGCCTCATTTGACTCTTCCTTTGTAGGCGTCTCAGTAGACTCTTTCTTTTCCGACTTTTGCTGCGCTTGGCCCTTCTTCTTCTTTGATGGTTCCTGTGGTGACTCGGACTTTTGTTGTGATTCTCCCTTTTTCTTTGGCTGCTCTTCTGGTGTCTTGTCCAAATTCGGCTCCGATTCCTTCGTTTGGGACTGCTTCGGCGTCGTGTCTGCAGTCTTCTCCCCCGACTTGCCAGAGCCCTCTGCCGGAGGAAATTTCGCGCTGAACGCTGCTATGGCATCCCTCGCAGCTGAGATTTCGGCGGCGGTCACCTTATTCTTGCCATCTTTGCTAAGCGCGACAACTTCGAGCGCATCCCCCAGTACTTTCAGCGTCTCGTGGAAGATCTTCGTCTGTCGCTCGTCGTACTTTGGCGCACCCTTGATCGAGGTGAATTGCGTCTTGAGTGACCTTTTCTCGTCGCCGTCGTCCTTGGACCCGTTAGACCTCTTCGCTGCAAACTTGGCCGGATTGGACTGGAATTCCCGTAGCAAAAGCGTGGCTTCTTTCAATATCGTGACTGTCTTGACCCTGGATTCGCTGTCCACAGTACCATTTTCTGCGTTCGGCTCCGTTTTTTTGGTATCATTGTTGGTCACTTTCGCCTTGGAGTCATCGGTGTCTTTCTTCTCTTTCGAAATCTTGGACTTGGTGGACTTGGTGGACTTCGAATCGTTGTCCTTCGACTTCTTCGTCTTTCTCGCGTAGCTCCGGACGAACGCGGTCGGGCACCCGCGGCCAGTGACGGTGGTCTGGGCCACATGCGCACAGCATCGTGAGCTACTGAGCTGTGCGCGAATGCTGCGAGAGCCACGTAGCCTCAGAGCGAGCATCGTCAGCGCAGGGGAGCATAGGTCGTATTTGCGAAGCGTGGCTACAGTCAAGAAGGGTGAGCTTTCGAGGCGCGTCTGCGTCGAAACTTTTTGGTTATCAGCTTATCGAGCTTGACACCCCTGTCGTTTACATCACCGACGATCCCCCGGGGGCCCCTAGATGTTTCTAGTATGTGGAAACTTTTCTACATAGTATTTGATAGACTTCACTTTTCCTTTGATTTGACCTATATACCTAGCTTGATGATTGTCACTTGGATTCTTGGGAGTTTGAAAAAGAAGAGAAGGGAGACCTCTCGCACATGCAGCAATATTTCCTGGTAAAACTTTATCAGTGGTCTTCAGCTGAAGCATTTCACACTATCCTCCAAAACAACTTCGTAGGGGCGAATCTGCTGAGGAAAAGAACCAGAGTACAATACTTTCGTAGCCCAGAGGTATATAGTTTATCTTCTTCATTTCCATGCAGCGCTTCTCCGACTACGTGTATCTTCACCACTTGGTAGTTGCGATTTCCGCCACACTGTCCCACAAGCAACCCATCGCTGAAGCCAGAAACAAGCAAAAGGGGTATCCCGATCCCATCCCAAATTTAGTACCCATAAAAGAATACACACCATTCCGTAGCAAACGCCAATATGCCCGACAGATGAGCCCGTGATTACATGACCACATTCGCGACAGAGTTTTGTATCGTTATTTTTTTTCAGACACGCTCGGGCTTCACAAAAGCCTCATTCGCATGCACGGTTCCGCTCTCACGGAGCCGCTCGGCCTCCTCATGCTGTCCCTGCATCTCCTCCGTCTGAGCGAGCATGCCCTCGCCCACGGACATCCACAAAAGATTGCCCGCCTTCTGTGCCTGCGCCTTGCCTGCCTTGGCCGATTTGACCGCTTGATCTCCGACAACACCTTCGAATAGACACGAGCGCATAAGGTTCAGAGCCACGCCCAACAATTGCGTATTATTGGCCCCTTGCGCAAATTTGAGGCCCGTCGAGATGTGACGCTTGACCGTCTGAATAGAACGCGGCGGGTTTGTCTCAATGGCGGCCGCGGCTAGGTTGAAAGCAGTGCGAACATCGATATCAGCGTGATTGGCGCAGTATGGTTCAACCTTGTCGAGGAGCTCGGTGGTCTCTTCAATATTCCGTCTCGAAGGCTCTTGTAGGATCCATATGCGATTCAGGGCTGCCAACAAAGACACCTCGGGAGGTACTGATGGTGCGCTGCCATTTGCCGAGTCCGCTGGGCTGGTAATGTCGAAGCGGTGATCACTGAAAATCTGGTATGCCCTATCTAGATTTCCTGTGCCTTGGTAATAGACGCCGGTGACGTACAGAACCAAAAGGCCTAGGCGTCCATCCTCTGGCTTTGGTCTCAACGCTTCGATTTTCTGAATACAGTCGTACACTTTGGCCCATTGAGTTCGTGTAGCCGAAATCAAGGCGATGAGAGTGTGGATGTAACAGCCGACCTCCGCACGCCATTTAGCCTGCTCAATGGCCATTGGTAGTGAATGTGCGGCCGGTCTAACAAGATCGCTCTCTGTATGTCACTTAGTAGGGGCTTCGGAAAATTAGCAGATGGGGGTGCGTACTCCTTGCTAGCATATTCAACGCTTCAGTCCAGTACTCCATGAGCTTCTCATTCTTCGAACCATGGTACAGAAGCGCCAGGCCGCTAAGAACATATCTAGCAGAGAGGTCAGTCATTGATCGATAGGTCGAAAAAGAATACTGCAACACCTACGCTGGGACGAAAGCATGTGCTTTGGTGACGAAAGACAGAACGATGAAGTTGTGCTCGCCACCCGGTCGGATGATGGTGTTCGTATCTGCCGTAACCGTCGTGCTCGAGTTGGGTTGTCTCTTTAGAGGAAGGAGCAACTCGTCACGAAGTGTGTCCCAATCAGAGGCCTGGACCAGCTCATCCATGCGACTTTGCAGAGCCTTGAGTTTCTGCATGGCCACCCCCGGGGTCTTCTGCTGCAAGCTGCAGGCCAGATCCAGCAGCAGCGTCAACACTTCGATTTGCGGAATGTGGACGGACGGGTCCAGCTGGAATCTTGCTGCTTGTGCGATGCATGTCTGCACGCGCACTATTGAGTCGTCTTTGCGAGACTTGAGATGAACAATGCCCTCAAGGAGAGATGTCAGAACAGCGATGGCGTAGTCGCCTCGATGCGTCGCAAGAGAAGTGATGTGGCGCAAATTGTCCATGGCATGCGTATCTGCTGAGTTGCCAGACTGGAGATGGAAAGATGCCCTCAAGAATCGGAAGGCATACACCCAGTCCACGGCCTTGTACGTCGTCGCTTCGGAGATGTTCTTGTCTAATGCGACCAGCGCCGCCTTCCGGTTTCTTCTAAACAAAACTTTGACGAGCTGGAACTGCATACAGTATTTCAGGTCCGGCAGTCGGTTCTTGTCGCAGACCGCGATACCCTTGGTCAAGGCTACCTCTGCCTCAGTCAAATTATCCGTCTCTTCACATAGCACAGTGGCATATCTCAGTCGCACATTTGCCTCTGACCGTGGGGGAAATTTGTTCAGGGCCAGGGCAGCCTCAAGACAGCCTAGACCAGTCGCAATCAGCTTGTAGTACTCATCCATGCCTGCTTGGTCCAGAGAGGTCGCAACATCTTGCACAGCTGTGTGTGCTGTTCTGAAACAGTCATTCGCGACACACGTCAAGACTGCTGGCGTATCAAACTGCTGGCTCGAAGTCTGGGTATGTGAAATAACGGGTGACATCTTGGTACTGGTCGCCGAAGACAGCGACTTCCTCGCTGGCGCACTCGTGCTCAGCATGAGTTGAGTAGGGTCGATGCCTCCGTGTGGCTGGCCCTGATGAAGCTTGCTGGGATCGATTGCATCAGACATCGGCCGTTGTAATTGTGCCGGTGATACATGGGACTGAGTTTGTTGAAGCTGGCTAGGGTCAATCGCATCAGAGACTGGACGCGGCGGCTGGGTCGAGACTACCGGAGATGGCTTTTGCTGAAGCTGAGTTGGATGGATTGATGCAGGACCCCGGTGCTGCGGTTGAGGCGATGGCACATAAGATTGCTTCTGTTGAATTTGTGAAGGATCGATGGAAGTAAGAACACGAGCTTGGGGCCCAGGTGACTGCGCAGGAGAGTGGCCGTGTTGAAGCCTACTGGGATCGATTGACTGGGAAGTCCGGTGCTGTAATTGAGGTGACGGCACAGGAGACTGGCTGTGGTGCATCTGGTTAGGGTTGATGGTGGTTGGAGCGTGATGCTGTAATTGAGGTGATGGTGCAGGAGATTGGCTGCCATGTATTTGACTGGGATTGATGGTCGTAGAAGCTCGATGTTGCAGTTGGGGTGATGGTGCAGGAGACTGTTTCTGATGGATCTGGTTCGGATTCATCGAGAGAGAACCACGGTGTTGTAATTGAGGCGAAGGTACCGGCGACTGGCCATGCTGAATTTGGTTTGGATTTATCGAAATCGAACCGCGTGGTTGTATCTGAGGAGAAGGTACGGGAGACTGAGCCTGTTGTATCTGCCTAGGATCGATCGATTGGGGCATGCGCTGCATTTGAGGAGACGACACATGCGGATGGTTCTGTCGGAGTTGGCTTGGGTCGATTGACTGCAGATTCTGGTGTTGAGGCTGAGGCAGTCTGCTTTGTTGTATAGGAGGCGGAGGAGGTCTCGGTTGCTGCGGAGGTGGTTTCGGAGCAGACTGTTGTTGCTGCCTCGGAGGGATTGGATGCGATTGTGCTGTTGACTGGAGCCGCTGAGAAGGCATCGGTTGTTGCATCTGCCTAGGAGACGGTATCGGTTGCTGCATTTGCCTTGGGGAAGGCATTGGGGCGTGTTGAGGGTAGACCTGACGGGGTGCGGGGGGTTGCGAGTAGTTCGGCTGCTGGGGCATGTACTGTGCAGGAGGAGCTGTCGCATGATGTCCGTATGCCCCATTTCCATACTGTTGTTGCTGCTGATGATGCTGCTGGGGCTGGAAGTTATGCGCCGCGTATTGTTGGGTCTGCTGGTGCGGTTGGGGTTGGTGTTGTGCTTGTCCATAGTGAGGCATTGGTTGCATCTGCGGCATGTGATGGTTCGGCTGGGGCATGAGTTGGTTGTTTGTCTGGTACTGCTGATTGCCCATATATGCCATCGCATTCCCGTTTCCATATTGCGGCTGCTGGAAACCCTGCTGTTGCTGCTGATGCTGCTGCTGTTGCATGGGCGGCATCTGAGGAAGGCCATTGTAGGGTGGCCTGTTGGGCTGCGAGCCCCAGTTGTTGTTGTTCATCACGGCGACATCGAGAGTCGAGGGTCTGCTCCGTCAACCCTTCCGACAGCTGCAAGGAAGCTCCAAGGGTCCTTTCCGTCGACTATGTCCGACTTGTGGTTCTTACAAGGTCCTTGGAGCCCTCATCCTGCTGTTATAGTCGTGTCTGGCCTGGCGGGATGGATGAAGGAATGCCGCCGTCGACCAGCTAAGTCATGGAGGGACGTTGGAGGTCCCGCGCCTTTCACATGTGGCCGTGCAATTGTGGCTGGAGTTCCTTGCAAGGATTTCTAGATCCAAAAGTAACATTTCGGTACATAGCATTCTTTGAAGATCTATCATGCACAGCTACGGCACAGGACATTTCAACCCGAAGATACATTCATCATGTACGCCTGCCGGAAAATGGAAATCATTTTCATGATGGCAATAATTACTTACCTAAAAGCCATGAGGTACTGTACTATAGATCCGATGTACTGTGTACATACCATCAAAGCCATCCCTGTCACAATATTGTTCGGAGCATACCGAGGCCGATGCCTCGGATATCATCCTAGCTTTCCTTACTACTTAAGTACTCTGCCGTGATGGTTTACTTCACAGTCCGTTGATCCACTTCAGAACGCTTGTCTTTTTCCATTCTTTCTTTGATCTTTCTTTCGTCACTCTTCTCAGTTATTTAGACTCACTGTCAAGGCTCAAAATGGATTGGTTTGGTCGTGCAAAAATACGCTTCACGCACCATACCACGCCGCTCCCCCTGCGCGCAAAAGACGGCAGCTCCACAGACCTCCTGAAGCTCGTCGAGAAATCCACGCCACCGTGTCAGCTGAACCCTCTGCTATTCAATGGGCACCTGCAGACCTGCTGGACCGCCGTAGGCAAGGATGCGCCCTCCATCTATTACCGCAGGCAGATTTTCGACTCCAACCATGCCAACTACACCGGTACCTTTGCCGTGGATTTCTCCGTGCCGGCGCATCCGGAGCACGATGAGAAGCTACCGCCACGGACGGCGTATTTCAAGCCCGGGGAGTTTGAGGGCCTTGCGAGCGAGGACAACAGGCCCATGTTGGTTGTCTTGCACGGATTGAGCGGGGGTTCGTATGAGGTTTATTTGCGGCACGCTATTGCGCCGCTGGTGCTGAACGACGGTGGTTGGGAGTGTTGTGTGGTGAACGGCAGAGGATGCGCAAACAGCGAGGTCACTAGTGGTGTGCTTTTCAATGCACGCGCTACGTGGGACGTGCGGCAGGTCGTGAGGTGGGCGAGAAAGACCTTTCCAAATCGACCACTGTTTGGACTGGGATTCTCACTGGGTGCAAACATTCTGACAAATGTAAGTGAGGCTTGTCCGTCATAATATTGGAGAAAAGTGTACTCACGTTGAACTTTTGGGTAGTACGTTGGCGAGGAGGGCGAGGGCTGCCTTCTTAACGCTGCAGTGGCCGTCGGCAATCCGTTCGATCTGGAGGTGGCCAACAAGACATTGCAGAGCTCTTTGTTGGGCAAGGAGATCTATCAGCGGGTCATGGGAAGTTCGTGTCGACAGGTGCGCTTCTTTTCATTTGTGGCCTCTGTCTTGCTGACGCTGCTGTCTGTTTAGCTAACATGAGGAAGCTTATCCTGCGTCACAAGGAATCCGTGTCGAAATTCACCAAGCTGGATTTCGACGCTATCGACAAAGTCACTTATTTGTTTGAGTTTGATCGAGCGGTGCAGTAAGTTTGACATTTTGCTTTTCCCCCGAATGAGGTTGAGGCAAATGTGCTGATGAGCGCAAAGGACTGTTTCTTGGGGCTACCCCACAGAGGGCGCGTACTACAGGGACGCATCATCGAGCGACTCGGTTCTGGCGATTCGCATTCCGTATTTGGCTATTCAGGCCACGGATGATCCTGTGAGTCTCGAGAGCCCCCCCCCCCTTGTGAAGCCTAGACAGCAAGCTTACAAACGCCAGATTGCTGTGGAGCAAGCTATCCCGTATGAAGAGTTCAAGGCGAACCCGTATACAATCTGCCTGACGACGTCCCTGGGAGGACATCTTGCGTTCTTCGAGCCCGGAGGTGGTCGATGGCACGCCAAGCCGGTATGTCGTCCCAATGCCAGTTTGGTAGACAGACGTGACAGAACAAAACTTGCTAAAATGGTTGACAGGTGGTGAACTTCTTCAGAAACATGGCGGAGTCAGTTGATCTCAAGTCAATTAACCATCAGGTAAACGGCGACACGGTCTTGAAACCTCAATATGGATCTGGCTTCGATCCTATACGCCGCAAGATGCTTGTTCCTATCGCAGACTAGACTGAAAACACTGATTTTGGACGGGTAGAGCAGCGCAGGAGTTTTGAAGTGATATAGAAGGCGGGATTATGAATGGGAAGACCTAAAAGACAAGTAGACTAGAACAAGACGAGGCACCTATGGCCCGGGTATCTTTATTTAATCTAGAAAACTAGACCGCCATAGAGCCCATCTCCTTTGGTCTCGAAAGACCCGAATCGATCGGCCTCTACTCCATTCGACGTTGTTATTGCAGCCAGCTTATCGTCCGTGGGCGACCGCCTATCGTCTTGAAGCATACTCGCAAGTTGCTGGCCTCGAAAAGGATATTCGAGACGTTGACTTTGAGCTTCGTCCAGAATGAACACTGAGCCAGCATGGGGCCCTTCTCGGCGCGAAGTATGTCGGTGCCACTCGTGGCCTGCTATGCCTTGAATTCTTACCATCCCAAGATCATGTTGCCGACAAGACGAGGACAGATGCGCCACAAATTCTCGAGGACGACTCTTTCTTTTAATTTTTTTCCCCCTTTGTTCCCAACTCCCAGAACTCCATGCAATGCAGCCAGAGGGCAGTTATGCCCTCTCGTATTCACCGTCGGCTCAGTCCCCCCTTCAGGATTCGGCAAACGACACACTCTTCTTCTTCTTGGGTTTGGACGCCTTGGTGCCCTCCAGCTCAATGCGCTTCATGGCTTTCTCCTCGGATGCATCGTCGGCCGGCTTCGTGGGTCGCTTCCTCTTCTTGCGCAGGCCCTCTTTGGTCTGATCAAGCTTCTCCCTACGCTCAGCCTCCCTCTTCTCGGTCTCCTGTTTCCGTGCCTCGCGAATGGCCTCCATGTGCCGTGCCTTCATCATCTTGGACTCGATCTGGCCTTCCTTCTCAGCTTGGACCATAGAAAGAATGGTGGTCATGCTCTCCTAACCAATTCAACATCAGAGAATTAGCATATTACTCTTTTCAACCGAGCGGAACACAAGGGGAAAAAAAGTCCGCGACAAAGCAGGGACGGCGGGGAGCCCGGCGCAAAAAGAAACGTACCCGATCATCCACAAAAACCTTGCCCTTCTTCTTTCCCTTGGGTTTCTCCACGCCCACCGGTGTTACCATGTTCAGCTCCGGTATGCCGAGTTCCTTGGCACTGTAGACCTTCTTCTTCTTCTTTTTCTGCAGGTCCTTGGCAAGCTGGCCAGGCTTCACGGGGGCCCTGCCATCCTTTGACTTCTTCGCTTTCACGACCGGGTCCACGTCGGGTCGTCGGGCGGCTTTACTGTTCTTGATGCCCGAACCCTTGGTCGCGTGCTTGTTTTTCACGGTTTTTGTAGGTGCGCGACCCATCTTGGCGGTTGATGATGGATATTGTCCGGGTGTTGTGAGGAGGGTTCTGGCGAGGAAAGTTGTTTTAGAGGGTTGGGTTAGCGAAAGAGTTGCTGCAACTTTTTAGATAAGATTCTTATCGTGAGATGCAATGAACAGGGCAATCCCTGTCACGTTTGAGGCATGGGACGGACCCCCCCCCCCCTCCAACGCCCAACGGGCTGGGCTATTC